>JANHQD010001052.1:0-75995 GCA_024721195.1 Marasmius sp. AFHP31
CTGCTCCTGGCCTTCGGATGTCCGTAACTTCGAGAAAGGGTTTGGAAGATCTTGTTTACCAGGATCCCGAATTTGTTGCGTACCGTTATCCCTCTCAGGATCAACGGCTGGAAATGTTGAAGTAGGCGTGCGCAGCATCCCTGCGGATGGGTCTCTGTTGTATCTCTCTCGCTTTTCACCACGTTCGATCGTTCAATTTTTAGTATATCATCGCAATCTGTA
This sequence comes from Marasmius sp. AFHP31, assembly GCA_024721195.1. Lineage (NCBI taxonomy): Eukaryota > Fungi > Basidiomycota > Agaricomycetes > Agaricales > Marasmiaceae > Marasmius > Marasmius sp. AFHP31. The sequence continues at coordinate 223 of JANHQD010001052.1, forward strand.
TATATACCTCTTTTTTATTCTTTTGTCCTATCGGCAGCTTCATTCTCTCTTTTCAAATCATCTCACTCGCTCCTGGATATTTGTCTCCATGTTTACCATCCCTCTCCTTTCCTCCCAGTTTCTTGGTTACCTGGTAAGTGACCCCCGTTGACCTACATGCTACAACAAAATTCTTATTTTCATGCTAATCGGACATTGCTATTTCAGTTACCCTTCGTTTCGTTATTTTTCTTGTTTAGCTCATCTACCCCATGTAAATGGCCTGGCTTATGGCCGGCTATGCATCTGCAATTCAATCTTCTGGTTAGTTTGCATGTTGCGGAGGGAAGCTGTACTGAGTGCGGATCCGGGAAATCGAAGGCACGTCGCGTCGCGTCCAGTGTCAGGTGTGAGTTCGGAACCGACGATGTCCTCTCCCTCTTTCTCTTCCTCTTCTCTCGCTTCAGCACTGATACTGGTCTGCGGTTGCAATGGTGAGTATATGCGTCTCGACCTGCATGTTGTCGATCCGCTGAAGCGATTGCGGTAGGCTAAAGGTCTCTCGGTGGAAGAGAAGCGGACTAAGCTACTCGAGCTTTTCCACGAAACGGTAAACATTTCCTATCATCGATTTCCGTTTTCCAGGCTTCGACTGAAGAGCCTTTAGAAAGATTTTTATCAGGTTCGTCGTTGGACTTCAGGTGGCCGCACACAATTCACTTCATGGATGAGACGGCAGTTGAAAGAACTTGAAAAACTGGCTCCAAAGATGAAGGGAATTGGTACGTTTGAGCACGGTACTCTTGCGTCCCCTTCAACTGATCGACTTTCCTAGTATCTCAATCCGTGAAAGAGATCCTTCAATCTCTGGTTGATGATGGTCTAGTACAAGCGGACAAGATAGGCTCTTCCAACTGTATGCTCAGTCCCTTCGTTCGCCGGGCTCGATATAATCTTTCTGAACGTAGTTTTTTGGAGCTTTCCCTCGCAGCAGGGTGCCTTGGTGAGAGCTGTGTTTGAGCTCCATTGTACGACCTAGACTGACTTTTCGCAGATACAAAATAGGTTGAGCGCGGCCAAGGAGCTCAAAGCGACCCACGAAGCACAGATCAAGGAAATTACGGATGCCATCGAGAAGGAAAAAGCCTCGAGAGAAGATACAGTGCATTACAACCGTCCCATTTTCATCTTCCGGTGCTGATGTTGTCCGTAGGAGGAGCGTAAAGCAGCGCTAGCAACGTTGAACGAAATGAAGCGAGAGATCTGCAAGCTGGACGAGGAGCTCAGTGCGTACGGTGCCTGCGACCCAGTAAAGCTTGAAGAGACAAGAAGGGCGATCACACTGGCCAAAGAAGCCGCTCTGCGATGGACTGGTATATCTCTTTTTCCGACGCCACCCGCATGTGTCCTAACCAGTTGTTCAAACCAACCCAGATAACTTCGGAATTTTGCTGTCTCATTTCACACGACAGAATGGCGCACCAGCTGAAGATGTTCGGAAGTACCTTGGAGTTGAGGATGAGTATGAAGACATCTATTGATCGTGAAGCAAATGAGCGTCTTTTTTTTGTGCTGTGAGATGAGTTTTTAGGTGCTATTGGTTCCGAAGTTCCCACTTTTTTCAATTGAGCATGTTCCTGGATCAGAAATGGGCACCCGGGAATTGAGGCTTGCGACTTCGAGGTCCATGGTGCCCACGAAAGCTGGTGGATGTGGCTACTTGCGTCAACAAGCCGTCCCTGAAGGCAGTGATTTGAAAATGCACTCGGACTGTCACTGTGAGGGAAGCGCTGAGTTGAGAAACATTCAGCAATATTCATTAATGGAAAGATACTGCTACTGCGCTGTGCAGCAGGCATATTTCATACCGAATCAGACCGAAGAAGGCAGGGAACTGCTGTAAATACGGGAAAAAGTGACCTTGAGATCTGTGTACTCGGTGGTCAACTGACCATCGAGCAGCACGTGGTGGTTGAATATCGTGGGTCTCACCCAGGATATGCTAGGCTAGGTTCCCCCCTCATCCTAGGTCAACGTTCCCCGAAATCACCCCGCTTTCTCTTTCTCTCTGTCATGTCCCTCAGTCCCTCTACCTCTGCCAACGGTTCAGAATCTGCAAATAAACGTCGAAGGACCGGAAGCACAACAGAAATGGGAATGGAGACCCTCGCTCAACAATCCTCTCAGTCAGCTCACATCCCAAAGAGAGGCGCAAGAGCCTGTACGGCGTGCAGGAAGGGTAAAAATCGATGTGAAGGAGAGGTACGCGAGCTCTTTTTTAACCATTTCCGTTTTCTCCAAAAGTTGCTCACTGGACCGCTCACCCCGACGGCCCGGGTCTCTTCGTCCTCGTCCTGCAGGCACCTTGCCGACGCTGTCAACTCAGTGGAACACCCTGCGTCTTTGAGAAACCAGAGAAGAAGAATGTCCAAGCATTGGCTGGTCCAGGCATCGAGTACGTGCTATCGTCGCTATGTCGTGGCGGTCGCTGACGGCCCGATTTTTCCCTTCTCTTTTTTGCAGGAGGCTCTCTCGCCTTGAGGGCCAATACCTGGTATGTTCGAGTATAAATCAACATTTGATAATGCTTAAAGGCCACCAAAGGTCATGCAAAGCCATATGATTGGAATGCAGTCCACCCTCGAAAGGATCTTGGCCATTGTGCAAGGGCAAACACCTGGCAACCCTTTGTTCCCTCCTCCAAACGCCAGTACCCCTGGAGGCAGTCATGAAGGTCACGGGCCTTCTGCCCACAACGGTGAAGACCGCGGAGTCAAGAGTTTTCCTCCCCTCCCTGGGTTTGCGCCCCCAGTACGTTATTCGCACAATCTTATCCTCTGAGATCAGCAGGCTGACTCTTCGCGAACAGCCACACAAGTATGCTACCTATGGGATAGTCCCCAGTACTGCGCCTTCGTCAGATGACGAGTCCGAAGACACTCTACCAAGGGCAACCTTGAATGCTCCCATTGAAGCTCTTCAAGGACTTGCTAATGCCGCAGCCGAGGCAGCCGCGGTACCATCTGCTTCTCCTCCAAGGTCAGCAACTTGACATCTCATCTTATGGGGAATTGCCTCTGAGTTTTAGAATGTTTAGGGTCAAGAAACGCAAGCGTGCCGAACCCATCCCCCGCAACGCTTTCCCCCACGTTGTCGAGAAGGTAGTTTTATTTGTCTCTTATCGAGCATCAGTGCTGATTTTTCTGCGTTCTAGGGCCTGGTCGCCGATTCAGAGGCGAGGGAATTGTATAACATGTAAAGGCAGCCTCTGGGGCATAGCGCTACTTTAGATCGCCTTCTCACGTATGTTTGTATTCAGATTCTTTGCAGGATGCCACCTCTTCATTCCAGTTTTCGACCCCGCATATGATACTTATGAAAGCCTGACGGAACGTAGTCCTTGGACGTTCGATGCAATCCTCGCTGTGGCCGGTAAAATCCGGAGCGGAAACGGTCCCCTCAGTCCGACGTTCTACAAGTGTTTGGAAGAGGCTCAAGGGATCGCCCGGTCATCTCTTTTCGGACCAGTCGTCCGGAAAGAAGCGGTCCAAGGTTCGCCTGTTGCTTCCAACGTGCCCGAACTTCTATATTGATAAACGACATGTAGGCATGTTACTCCTAGCTGCCTGGAGCACAAACGGCTGGCTTCCAAGTGGTCACGCTATGCGTATGGCCCTAGATTTGGGACTTCATCGTGCGTTAGAGAAGCTTGCAGATGACACTGGAAAGAAAAGGACCGAAGAAGAGGAACGAGATCTAGGTACTAACATCCTTATCTTTCCCTGAATCTAAGAGGCTGAGCTTTAATTCAGTGGTGTCTGCCCGAATCTGGTTATGTCTTTATTGGTTTGATCACCAGTATGTGAACACCGGTTGATCTCATGTCGTCCCGCTCACCGACCTGATACTTAGGATGAGTCTGGGGACCGGACGGCCCATCGTTCTCCGCGACGAGAACTCTATCCGCCACTGCCGGTTGCTCTTGAACCATCCTATGGCGTCTCCGACGGACGTCAGGTTGATATCGCAGGTGGAATTGATCGCTCAAAAGAGTAAGCTGAAACCCATGACGTTTTTCGGGCCGGTGCTGATACTCGCTTCAGCTCAGATATACGAGACCTTGGCTCCGTTGAATGGCCAGGTCAATCACAATACACTTGCCTTCATCCGCCGCGCCAATGTTGCATTGGACAAGTGGTGGCAAGATTGCGATGAACTCCATAGTAAGAGGCCATAATTCGCGTGGTCCGGGCCGTTCGCTAATTTCTATCGCATAAAGGGCAAACGATGGACGAAAACTCGCTCCTGCGTAAAATTCTCGTGGGAGAGTTGCACTATGCTAAGCTCTGGTTGGTTTGCGTAGCTCTGCGTGGGGTGTCATGGGATAAGATGCCGTTTGAGCAACGAGAGCTCGCATTCCAGGCCAAAGATGCTGCGTTCACATGTCTTTCTATATTCCTCAATTCCCCAGAATATCGGTTCGTGCTGCTGTGGTTACAGGCTGATCAGGCCCGTCTGACCTTCTCGTTTCCTTAGCGCCGCTTTGCGATATGCTGTTCACGATAGTCTTGTGACCGCCGCCTTTTCCGGGCTCTTCCTACTCAAAATGGCCAGCCTTTTCCCGACCGAGCTCGACCTTACAGCCATCAGCACACAGGTCGAACAGCTTTCACAGCTCCTTTCTGACGTGGCGGCCGAAAGGTAAGCAATTTATAGCCATTTTCATTTCATCCTTCGTACTCCCGCCACTTAAACTCAAAAAACATAACTAATCGATCTATCTGTCCAGATATGCTGTAACTCTTCGTATCATGTTGGCCAATCTCCGTCGCAAGATCGGTTTGGGGAGCGGGATTACAACGCCAGCGCCTTCTGTTCCACCTCCAGGGTTCCAGGAGATGGTTATGACCCCAACTTCGTTTGTCGACCCTACGCTACCCGCCCCTTTCACGATGGAAGAGCTGGGCTTCGGGCCTGGTGGTATCGTCAGTCCATCAGTGATACCACTCTGGTTACAGGAGCAGGTGAGTAGGACGACTCGTGTTTTTGTACCTTGAGGATGGGGGTTCTAATCCACATCGGTTTTGCAGAGCCTCAACGACCTTGGTCTTCCTTCAAATGGCTCCGATGGTATCTTTTTGCAGATGGGAGCCCCGAATGGCTGGGTTGGGGACTTCGCGCCCATGCCGGAAGCTTGGTAAAAAGACCTCGCTCAAAAATATAGAAGGCACCAGTAAAAAAAAAAGGACCGTGTTTCCTTCCATTTATCCGTTCGATTTGCGCTTGTAACCTTATTGTAAATACCGCGTTGTGCACATATACCTCAGAATGTTGATATGTTTTGGTTCCTCGGACCGTCTATGAAAACGCGAGTTGATGAAGACTACCTATGCTCGTAATAGAATTGTCATGATTGTTTGCGTAGGTATAGGTAGGTAACGGTTCGGGGAAACTTCTCTTCATTCATCATCGTCTTCATCATCGTCATCTTGTTCCTGCAAGAACTGTTTCGCGACGGGGGTTAGTGAGAAGTCGAATGGGTGAGGGGTGGGGGAGATGAGCTAACCTTCACTAGGGGTTCGGTGGCCTTTAGGAAGTGCTGCCTACCCTGGGGCTTCGAGCCCTTCTGGTGCCAGTAAATTATGGCTTGATCGGAGATACAGTCTTTATTATACAGAACCTATGGACCGGATATCAGTCAGAAGTCAGAAACGGACATAGGAGCTCAGAGATGTTACCCACTTTGAGAATTTGAGGGAATGCCTTGATGATGCGAGTATCTTCATAACAATACACTTGTACAACGTTTATGAGGGCAACCTCCGATTTGGGCCCGGTACAGAACGTTTCGAGAATCGGCGCGAATTTCTAGGTTTGGAAATGTGAGTGTGAGTAGATAGGAGGGGTTGAGTGATTTGGATGATATGATAATAATGTAGAATGTGAATGATGAGGCGAGGAAGGAACGTACCCCGACTTCACGAACAGCGAGACCATCAATCTGATCAGGACGCGCATTCCAGTCGACTGACGACATCAGTCCTTGCCAGATACAGAGAATCAGCTCGGGTTCGGGAATGGGGTTGGATTCTTGTTGAGATTTGATCGACGCGATAATCTGGACATGGTCGGGTCAAGGTCGGCTTTCACGGAAAAATGAAAATAGATTGTCGTACCGACTCATTCGATTCCTCGTGTTCGCGGAGTTCACGTAGCTCCTTAACTATGGAATCCTTGACGATGGCGTATTGTTTCTTAGTCCACCAGTCTGCTACTTGAGGAAGACCTTCCTTCCGGAAGTGCTCCTCGAGATGTCGTGTTTCGCGTTTGTTTCCGGGGAAGAAGAGAAGAAGGTCCTTGATACCACCCTTCTTCAAAGCAGCAGAGAGATGTTCCATAGATTGTTCAGAGAGGTAGGCTCGGAAGATTAGGGTCACCACGTTTATGGATACATCTGAAGAGCTCTTAAGTTGACACGGACATGTTGAAGTCTTCCGTGGACTCACCATTCTTGATGAGGTGATCTTTCGTCAAACTCTGGAGAGTTGAGGCGTTGGCGAGGCCTTGAGCGATTAGAAGGCCGGTTGTCAAAGCCAGTTTGTCTTTCTGAGCTGGTGTCCATCGATGGATGTACTGAAGAATACCAGGAAGAGCCGAATCTTCGAGAGGCTTCTGTAGGTATTTGTACCTTGAAAGCAGATCGGCTATCGAGACACAAACAGACCAAAGAGTTCGTACCTCCGAATGAGTTTGTTCAGAACGTCGACGTATTTTTTGAGGTCCTCTATTTCGGCCGGTTCCTTCGCGTTAAAGATCGTGAACGGCGAGACTGGTGCACCATCGTCGTAATAACTCCCTCCCGGTTGGAGAAGACCACCGACGAGAATGATTTCAAAGAGGGGGTCTGCATATTTGAGGAATTCGAGGGTTGAGCCAGCCTGGATTAGTTTTGTTGTGAATGCGTCGAAATCGCCTTCTGGGACGTTTTCGAGGTGTTTGTACAGTTGATCTCTAAAGACTTTATTGGTAACATTCACGTTAGAGAACGAAAATTTTTCGATAGTGGTGGATGAACTCGCTCACCGGTGGGTTCGTGCTTAGCTTGAGCTTTAACAGCGCCCTTTCTTGCTTTGATTCGGACCCCCTGGAGCGAAGGCTTTTGTGCTGTTGATTGCTGCGACATCCACTAGTTTCGATGAATAGCTCGAACTGTGGACCTGGATGAAGGAAAGAGAAGGAGGCGATGAGGTCAACCGTGTGATCGATACCGAGGCTGTGACTGACGGAATACTGCCAAACCTGGCACTGGCACTGACTCCATAGCGCCTCTCTAACTCTCTCTTTCACCCTTACTGGTCTTGCTCAGTTATCCTTCCAACGTTTCCATTTCTCTTCGAAACTCTATATATCGTTCTGTGGACCTCAACGCTTTCATACGTACGTTCTGTAATGGAGTAATTGGCCAACAAGTCAGATCTTTGTGGCTGTAGACCTGGATCCCTCTTTCCCCATCAACCACCACTCTTTCACTGCCTCAACTCAACACCAGTGAGCACGGGTCTTCCTCTCAGCCTTGAGACTCACTAATGGGTCCCATTATACTCTTAAACCGTCTATAATAGCTTTTCAGACAGGTGTGCATCCATAACCTATAAATCTCAAGTTGTTTGGGCTGTTAAACCAATGTTGCCTCCCCAGAATTTTACCACAGTCCATAAATCGTCCTTTTACATGGTGAGAATGGCCTTCAACGATCCCTCACCCCCACCCGCAGAGTACGTACTCCCGTGCAGCGTCGTGTCGCCCGATTTGAGCCTGATCGCCCGCAGCGAGTCGCAGAACGCCCAGTCCCAACCTATCACAGTCACCAGCTGCTCGACAACCTACGGGGTACCTTCTACAGCATTTTGATAGCGACGCCTTTCGTTCTGATGTCACACATGTACAGGCGCTCAATCAGCTCCCATCGGGGACCATGTCGTATCGTTTAGGCATTCATGCGGCCCAAGGAATCCGAACAACGATGGAAGACACTCATGCCTTCATAGTCGACTTCAACTCTGTTCACGGGCAGGGATACTTTGCGGTGTTCGATGGCCATGGGAACAAGCGCGTCTCAGAATGGTGCGGTTCGAATTTTCACAAGGTGTGTTGATATGTTGGTTTCCAGGAGTACGGCGAATGACGTTTTTCGCCGCTTTGCGGTCAGATTCTCCTGGGCACAATGCAAGATAGTCCGAAATCATCGACCAACGATATCATGAAAGACGCATTTCGAAGGGCCGACGAGAAACTCGAAGAAATATCAGAGAACGACGCTGCTTGGTGTGATTCCGGATCAACAGCAGTCGTCGCTTTTCTCCGCTATGAAGATGCAGACGGATCCCAGACGTCTTTCGAAACATCCACCGTCAAACGAACACCCGATCCACTTGGATCCTCGAACTCAGCACCAGGAACAGGCACTCTCAAGGAACCATCTCCCAAAGCGCACCGTGTACTTTATTGTGCGAATGCGGGAGATGCACGGGCTGTTTTGTGTCGGAATGGGACCGCCACTCGATTGACGCAAGATCACAAAGCCACTGACGAAGACGAGAAGGCGCGAATACGAGGAGCAGGGGGGATCGTTCTGAGAGGTCGTGTCATGGGGGCACTGGCAGTCTCTCGGAGCCTTGGAGATCATATACGATACGAGAAGATCAAGATGAAGGACTATGTGATCGGTGAACCATTCATCTCGAGGACCGAGTTGAATAAGGACGACGAGTTTTGTATTATTGCTTGCGACGGTGTCAGTGGCCCACTTCCCCACTTCTCAAGCCCCAAGCTTCGCTAACTAATGCCGCCATCCTGTAGCTATGGGACGTAATAACGGACCAGCAAGCCATCGATATGATCCGATACCAGGACGACGCTCAGAAAGCTAGTGAAATCCTGGTGAATTTTGCGTTACAGAATGAATATCTATATAGCCGGGACAATGTTACGGTTATGGTTGTGCGGTTTGCGAATGTTCCCAAGTCAGCGTAATGGTACTTATTTCTTGATTTCGTTTGTGTTTCTTGTCTATCAGTTCCACTTTCCGGTGTACTCATATCAGGGGTTCAGTGTACATAAGTGTAGCTTTCCTTTCGGTGTACCTATACTGGGGCCTAGAATACTCTCATGTATTATAAGTATATTATAAGGAATGGTACCTACTGGATAGGAACTTGAGGAGTGGTATGAATGAACAAATTCATCCTCATGTCTAAATACGGCCGTCACGATCATGGCAAATCGTGTAAGAGCACTATACAGTCATACCAGAGTCATTGTACAGTTGATGCCAATTCATAAGGGACAATAACGACTTGCCTCACGACCACCACCATCCTTCACCCAACTCATTCCGTTCTCATTCTATGCCTGGAGAAATGAACGAAACCGAAGTCGATACCTCAAATTTCTGTAAGTCAGGGTATATCATCTCGCTGGTGTGTCATCTAGAACTGAAATTGCAAACAAACAATAGCCCCCAATTCCGGTTCTGCCGCAACCATCGCAGCAGGGTAAGTGACAAGTGTTCGGAGTTCCGCAATAACTCTTGGCCGTTTCGATATAACTAAGGACTTTGCAGCTCCTCACCTTCTCTTGCGATGCGACGACTCCCGTTCAGCGATTCTCCCAATGCACGGTCTAAATCCATTACAACAACCGATATCGATACACACGGGGTGAGTATCTTGAGACAAGAAGCTGAGCCTTGAACTAACTACGACTTGCTGCATTATCAGGTCCTAAATCGACATGCCACGAAGAACACGTCGTACCAAGTTGGCGTCTCTGAAGACAAGGGTACCCGGAGAACGATGGAGGATGCACATTCGTTCGTTGTCGATTTCGATAACATTCGTGGGCAAGGTTTCTTCGCAGTTTTCGATGGGCACGCAGGAAAACACGCTGCTGAATGGTGCGGAAATCATTTCCATGAGGTGCGTTCGTTTACACTTGGATACTACCCCTCTTTTTCAAGTCTCTTACCTCTCTCTCTTTCTTACATTTTACCCCAACGCATGTGCAGACGTTGCTAGGTTGTTTACGAAACCCCTCGAAACCAAACTCGACGATTCCGGACCTCTTAAACCAGTCATTCCAAGAGGTCGATGCCGTTATTTCTCGTATGGCTGAAGAATCAGAGGGGAAGATTCACTCGGGGTGCACAGTGGTCACCGCGTTCATTCGGATCGAGGACGACAACAAACAACAGGCATTCTTGGAGGTCGAATCGCCTAGTAACTCCCCAGGCTCCGATTCTCCACAATCGTGCCGCAGCCGTAATCTCACCATAGACGGAGAGGAACTTCCCCCTAACTCTACCGCTACCGCTGCCGCACTCCTCGACAACGGAAACAACGGTGTCGAGTCTGCCGATGCTGGATCGGGCGATGACTCGAGCAAGAATACGAAGAATGGGAAGAAAGAGAAGAAGTCGACTCGGATCAAGAATGCGTTCAAGAGTTTGAGCTCTGGTACCCTCTCATCGCCGAAGACACCAAAGTCTGGGTCACCGGAGAGCTTGTCACGCAGAGCTTCTGCAGAGATGTTAGCGGTACGGGCTCCGCCTCCTGATGCGAGAAGAGTTTTGTATTGCGCGAATGCGGGCGACGCTAGGGGCGTGCTTTGCCGCACTGGGAAGGCCGTCAGGCTGACTTACGACCACAAGGGATCGGATAAACAAGAAGCCAAGAGGATTGTTGATGCTGGAGGATTTGTGATGAGTGGGAGAGTGAATGGGGTATTGGCCGTCACGAGGAGTTTGGGTGATTCATCGATGAAGGAGTTTGTGGTGGGTGCTCCATACACGACCGAAACCGAGTTGTGCGAAGACGATGAATTCTTGATTCTTGCTTGTGATGGGGTGCGTTCCAATAACTGCTTTGTGTCCAGTCCTGAATGCTGATATCTCTCTTTCAGCTCTGGGATGTCATTAACGACCAAGGGGCTGTCGACCTTATCCGCGATATTGAAGATGCGCAGGCAGCGAGCCAAAAACTCCTGAAATACGCACTCTCACATCATACGACAGACAACGTCACTGTAGTCGTCGTCCGTTTCAAGAATCAACGTTCTTGAAGATGATGATCCATGATTACGGCCACAAACCCCTGCATCGCAATCATCTTGCATATTGAAGCAACCGAACTTGATGAAGTACAGGCATACTTTCTTATTTTCTCTTTGTGGTACAATATTGTATTAACAGCCGCTGTTTTACGATACATACTGGTGACCAAAAATACGGACTGGAATTTCTCGTAGGGCATTAATGTTTAGATTTGGTATTCACAAGCTTTTCTTGTCGCAAGATTCCGACAGCCCGCTGGTTGGCGTCCACGCAATTCCCTCGAGGTCTTGCACTTTGTACGACTGTATGTCAGAGTGAAGGCATGGAACGAACGACTTTCCCCTCGTTTCGCGCATGAACCTTGAGCTTTTCGAGGAGGGCAGAATTGGCCCAGCGTTCGGGTGGAGTGCGTTTGTTCGTAGCCCAGTAGTAGATGTCCCAGTCTGGCTCATCCAATAGCTGAAAAGATGTGAGATCGCTGCTTGACGAGAACGGTTATGCGATTCACCTTGTCAAACTCTCTCAATTCTGCCTCTGTCATCCCGCCCAAGTTTTCCCTTGCGAACGTGCTCAACAGAAGGTCACTCTCGAGAGTTCCACGTTTCCGTGACTGGTACACTAGCCTCGCACGCATAGTTTGAACTGATTCGTTGAGCCTCTCGATTGGGGGTAGAGGGGGAGCGCCCGAAGGTGTTTGGGTATTGGCCAGATGCTCAGGAGTATGAGGAAGTGGCCATGGGTCCTTTTGGCGACATGGAGCAGTCGAGAAGAGCAGTTTTGTTGCTCTCGTTGTCGTTGTTGGAGAATATCGAGCGCCTCGGGTGATGGCGGAGAACATGGTGATCATTGCAACCCTGAGCGTGCGGTTGTGTGAAATTCCGAGCCCGGAGCCGCGTCTCCTTGCTGGAGCCTGGAAATCGATACAGTTCCGTTCTTCCTGATCTAGTCGATTATCGGACATTCCAAGTCATCTTCTTGCCCAGGCACTGCTGCGGCGCACGAATTTGGGCTACTTGAAACTCAGGAATGTCAAATGGGCGGCACGGACGGTGAGGAGCAGTGCATCAGTGCTGTTTGTTTCCAAAAACAGACGTCATCGAATTTCTTTCGATATGAGCGCATGAGAATCTGAGCCAGACCTTGAACTCAAACCATCATCATTCTCGCGCTCTCACAAGACCTTTGACCTCTAGTTTATAGCGATTCCAGTTTATCAGGCATTTCTCGTTTGAAAATGCCGAGCAACATAACACTTTTGTGTCTCCTCTTTTTCATCTTCGCTTTTTGTTTATCTGGGAATGGCGTCTATGCATTCGGTGCAGGAAATATTCCTTCGTGAGTTGATCTTTTCCATCTTTCGTCGCTCTCGAATGTCCGCCCTGTGTCGAGAACCATACTGATGGTTCGTTCGCCTGTAGTTTCGCCTATATGGAGGGACGCGCCTTCCGACATGGTGATATCGAGGATATTCTTGCGGAATTAGTCAAGAAAGGTTCTGGTGGTTTTGCTCTTGCAAGCGTCATAGGAAAAGGTGGAAGTAAATTCGGTGGACTGGATATCAAGAGGGTTTATTTCGGGTGAGTGTGTAAGGACCCCCGCCGATATCTACTCAGTTTCTGATCGAAATATCGTAGCAATTGGTTGAGAGATTACAGTCAAGTAAGGGCGTACCTCGCGAGGAATTCCGAGGCTCTAGACTGATCTGGACACTTTAATGAATAGGCAGTCGATGTAGCCGGATTGGCAAAGTTGGAACTTCAGGTATGCGCTCTTTCGACCGATATGCCCGCAGTCTACGACGAGTGTTGAATCATCGATAGACAATTATCAATCTGTGCATGGCCCTCGGGTTCTTGGTGCGTCTGTTCAACCCGACTTGAGTTTCCGGGGACCCATCGACCCTGTAGGCTCATGGTTATGCTACAAATGAATTCGAAGTCACGAAAGAGAGACTTGGGTGTTATCTACCTGTGCGTATCTCTCTGGCTGGCTGTGCATGCCTGTCTCAGTCTCTTTCAGACGGAACACATCGACAACCCGAAAGGATATGGAGATGGTCAGGACCCGAGAAAGTATGACCCAAGATTGCGGGGACCTGTCGATGTAAGCGGCTGGTGTCAGTCATGAAGTTTGTACTTGCTGAACATAGAGCCGACACGATAGCCTAGGGAGCTTGAGATCGACACGCAAACAGGGATGAAAAACTATATTGCGAATGGTGAGGTCCTTTTCGGTCTCCTTCCCTCTCGTTTCGTTGAAATCCGTGGTAGAGCACGGCCATTGGGACACCTCCAAGGCACTTGTCAGGCGTACGCTTGAGCAGTGCATCCATCTTGGGAGACAACATCGCGCACAAGGCAAGAAGCAAGACGAGTATGAGGCTTACAGACTCTTAGGAACACTAGTAGGCTTGAATCGTGACTTATCTCGCTCCCATGAGAACTCATCCTATTACCAGCTCCACACTCTCGAGGACTATTCAGCACATTCAAACTTTTGTGAACTCTCGCTCATCTCGATGGGTTATCGCGATGTGTTTCCCCACGTCGGCGACCGAGTGAGGATACAAGCTCCCAACGGTAACTGGGTTGCCCCCATTGTGACGGGAACTTTCGGTTCCAGCGACTTCATCCATTCGTTGCTCGGAGAGGCTGGTGACCATCTGGTGCGACTTTTTGTTGATCTCTTCGAAAAGTCCCTCTTATCTGGTGACAGAGTCAAGCGTCCGTGACTGACCTCAATGCAGAGGTGAAAAGGGCGCAGCAGAAATCTCGTAGTGGGCCAGGCGGCGGTGGCGATCCTTCTTCGGTACTCAGAGACCTTTTCTTCAACTTGCCGGGTGGGGAGGGCAACTCAATGTCCCGGGATATGGAAGGCATAGAACGAATCAGAGCTCAAGGTCAGCTCAGGGTTCTTGATACGAACGATATCGGTCATAAACTAACAATATTCCTAAAAGGCCAGGGCACCGGTGGAGGAAAAAAACCTGAGGAGATGTCTCCTCAGGAGCTCCACGCTGTCCTCTGGCAAGTTCTCAGTTTCCGGGACGGTGTAGTGAAGAAGATTGAGAAGACTATCGAGAAAATTCCGGGACTGGGTGCGCTGATCGAGAAGCTCATGGACAGCATCTCTGTGTTTGTATTCACGACTTTGGAGGTGAGGTGTCCCGCTCTGGGGCTATAGTGGCCGACGGCTGAACGGATCATCAATAGCCATTCTTGAAACCCATTTTGAAAACCGCGACCACCGGCTTGGCATCTGCATCCGGAGAGGTCATTGACAGTCATGACCAGTACGAAGTATTCAACGATCCTCAGGCGGTAAGTGAATTGGAGTCGTCCTACCGAGTGCCAAATCTCATGCATCATCTATCTTTTTAGTCCGATCCTACACACTCTTTCTTGAGTAAGGATCACTTCGTACGTCTATCATCTATAAGACGATTCGGCCTAGTCTGATTGAAATTGATCTAGAACCTCATTCTAAACGAACCCGCTGGGCACATCGCCAAAGTCATCGTATCCCACACCGTCGGTCTCGTTGTGAAAGCTTGGGACGACACGAGCGTCGACGTACGGGGACTCACAGAGGATGTTCTACAATGTTTGTAAGTGTACACGATTGATTGGCCAAAGACTTAACCAACTGAGCGCTGTATTCAGATTCCATCCAGACTTCCACAATTCCAACTCGAAAATACAGCGCGAGATGCTTCAGGCAATGAAAGCCTGGGTCGACGGGCTTGGTAACAAGAAAAACGAGATCATCAGTCGGTTGTCCAAGGGTCGTGTCAAGAACCACGAGAACATCCGAATGGCGGGGGAGGGAGGAAAGGCTGAGGCGGTTGGATCGTACGCCCACAATCAAGGGTTGGCTGCTCAGGCAGGCATACAGAACTATGTCAATCAAATCCCTGGAGTGCAACAAGCTCAGAACCTCTTCGGTGGTGGATCCGGAAATAAGAGGGAAGGGTCTGGGCCTCCCGTACCCGGAGGCTATCCCGGTGCAGGTGGCTCGCACGCGTATTCTCAATCCCAGAGTGGATACTCTCCTGCGCCTCCAGCTCCTGGCGGTGGGGAAGCATCTGGGTTCTATGGAAGTCACAGCGGGACACCTTCGTTCCCTGGTGGACCTGGTGGGCATTCGTCGCCGTCTCCAGGCTTCCCGGGTGGGCCACATTCACCCCCACCCTCATTCCCAGGGGCTGGAGGAGGAGGCTATGCACCTTCGTATTCATCTCCACCTCCATCGTTCCCTGGTTCTGGACCACCATCATTCCCTGATGCAGGAGGATATGGAGGATATCAGCCTGGTGGTCCTCCTGGTCCCGGAGGGTTCGCTCCTCCACAAGGGCCACCCGGAGCTGGACCGGGAGGATTTGGCTTCCCCGAAGCGCATCCTGGCCAACCTCCTCATGGTGGAGGGTATGGACCTAATTATGGACGTCCGCCTGGATGGTAGTGGAGGCAAAGGGGCAATGAAGGAAGAAGTTTGTAAAACCATTGTACCAATGTTTTCCCCTTCAAAGTAATTGCTAGAAGATACTTATTTCGCAGAAAGAAATTCAAGTCGAACATTTAAATGACGTTCCATGAGTGAGCTGGACGAACCGTTTTTGGCGTGGTGTAAGTTGGACGTGATTGGGATAGTCGATTCCGTCCCTGGCACTGTGGCAGTAGTCTGAACCCCGAGGCGAATAATGTCCCGCAATGCATATGAATGTCGTATGATTATTGCAGGCATGGTGTAATGTGGTGCACGCATGAAGGCTGATTCCATTCGTGAGCCAAGCCGCAGCACTTCAAGCATAAGCGCACAAGCCCCGAGTCATCACCTCATTTCCAACTCATTCCACTTTTCTGCCTTATGCCTTAGGCATCTATATATCTGTGCTGCTATTTACCTATATACTTAAGTATCATAATCTGTTCATCTGTCCGGATCCAATGAAGGGTGCTATAAGATTGCGATGCTGCACTCGCAATGCCGGCGGAGGACCCTGATGGCCAAGCGATGTATTCCCGCGAGTTCCGACCAATGACGCCGTTTCAGGATCCCCTGAGCGCGAAGACCATGATCACTGTCACAAACACAACCTTGGCCTTCTGCTTCCATCATCTCATTCGCTGGTGATCCCAATTCCTCGAGTTTGCCCGTTTTTCTGATACCTGCATCTCATGTCGGGCTGGAATCAATTGGGTGGCCATAGCCCACAACAAGGGTATGCACCGTATCCTGGACCGACACCTTCCTATGGACAACCCTACGCCCCTCCTCCTCAGAACAATTACGGTGATGATGGATACGGCGGGGATGTCAAGGATCCGTATGCAAATGACAGGTTCAAGCCAAAGAGCAAGATAAACGACCCAATTTTCCTTGTTCTATTTATTCTCCAGGTATGAGGCTAGAAAGTAGCCAGCGTCATCGAGTCTCGCTCAAAGGTTTCCTCCGAAAATCTAGTTCCTTGGCTTTGCTGCCCTGTCTGGAATTGCCATCCAATCGTGGGTTAAAAGTGGTGGGCAGGGAGGAGGTCTCGGAAAGTCTGGTGGTCGGACTGGAACTGGTGTCACATTGAATGCGTGCGTTCTTCATACAACTTGATCAGCCCCGTCTTTGTATCTGAACTCGTATACAGGAGCACAGTCTATCTCTTGCTGCTGGTCACTGCGGCCGCGGTCCTCTTCTCCACGATCTACCTCATCTTGACGCGAATGTTCACCAAGATGATCATGCACATTACCCTCATTCTTACCATCCTATTGAACATGTACGTCACGCGTTTCTCGGGATCGCCCATGATTTCGACACTCATTCTGAATTGGATCATCCAATTAGCGGTATATGCATCTATTATTGGATCACCAAGTACTATTGTGAGCTTTTTTATGGCTTGACCGGGACGATTCTTGTGCTCACTACCAATCGTAAACAGCCGGCGCCATCATTTTTACCTTGATCGCGATCTTTTCAGTACTGTCGTACTGGGGTTACAAATCACGCATCCCTCTGGCCTCCCTGCTCTTGCAGGTTGTCATGGATGTGTCAAAACACCACAAGTCGGTTTTTGCAGTAGCCTTTACGTCCCTCATCATTCAGGCTGCGTTGGCGGTGTAAGGTCCACTTTTTGTTTTCCAGGCGCTGACACTGATATGAGAATCATAGGTGGTATGTGTTCACCACGATTGCGATGTGAGTCATCTTTTCCGCCCCATAACTACCTCACTTGACATCGTAATAGTTACAACAAATGGACACCCGGGAGCGCAAGTGAGCTTTGTCGCACTAACGTCAGACCATCTCCCAATAATTGACGTTTAAACGTCATTCCTTAGGTTGCACAACGGGTTGTTCCTCCGGAAAGGTCGCGGGCTTGACATTCTTTGCGACGTTCTCCTTCCTGTGGAATTCACAAGTGGTCGGCAACGTTGCCCTTGCCACTCTTGCCGGCGGGGCGTACGGATCGTGGTACTACTTTGGACCACGCTCGCAGGGCGAAATGGTGATCTACAACGTCTTTGTTCTGCTTTCAATGTCTGACTCTGAGCCTCTGTACAGCCCGCACACCCGAACTGGTCGTCGTTTGTTCGCGCATCAACGACATCTCTGGGTTCCATCGCATTCGGCTCACTCATTGTCACGATCTTGGAGACGATCAAGCTGATATTGCAAGCCGTTCAGAACAATGCGAATGCCGAAGGACATCGTGAGTGGCAAGTCGCGTCTAGTATGATGTGATGCTTAAAAGTGCTTGCGTAGCCGTTGAGGCTTGCTTGGCTTGCTGTGCGGCATGTGTCATCGGATGCATTCAGGGAATGGTGGAATATTTCAATCGGTGAGATTATGTTTAGTTCTAGCATGTTGCTCGTATTGACAGAAGACATTCTAGATACGCTTACATCGAGATCTGTATGGTCCTTTCACTACTTGCTTAACTGCGTCCTCATCCACCCTTCCAGCGTTGTACGGGAAACCATACATTGAGGCCGCGAAGGATACCTGGAGACTGTTCAAAGACCGTGGTATCGATGCTCTTGTCAACGACTCGTTGGTCGGGATGAGTAAGTCCTCGTCATACGCACGACTTTGCCTAGCCGTACTAACTTGACGACCAGCTCTTACTTGGGGAGCCTATGCAGTCGGAATGCTGTCATCACTCTTTGCATACCTATACCTCAGAAGTGAGTTCTACGTGTTGCTTGACAGATGAGACCAATCTGACGGGTGCTATCCAGTTACCAGCCCATCGTACAATATCAACGGGCAGTATACTGCGCCTGTCATACTCTTTGCATTCTTGATAGGATTGATGTGCTGTGCGTTGCCGTCCTTTCGTTCTGTCGAGCTTGTGATTTACTCGCTGACTTTCCAGCATTGACATTGTCGTCTGCCATCGAGGCGGGTGTATCCACCATGTACGTGTCTTGTTGTGTAGACTTTAGATCAGGTCCTGTACTGAACGCTGCTTGTCCTACCTAGATTTGTCGGTCTCGGCGAAGATCCACAAGTGTTGGCCATCCGTGCGCCAGAGTTGTTCGGGGTAAGTGTTTATCATGTTGTATGTATCCCTGTCGCGGACTCGAACATATGTCTCCAGCTCATCGCTCAACACTATCCGGACGTAACGAGGCCTGTGCCAAACGCGTAAAATGGAGTGCACGAAGGGAGGCGTAGGACGGTCGAGACGATTCATGCGTTGTTGAACGGCATCTTCTGAAGAGTCTTCGATATATCTTTTTCTTTCTGAACTCACGATCTATCACTTTACGCTATGTTATGACTGAGCAATATCTAATTCCCCTTCTAAATGGGTCCTTCGCTCGATCTTCTTGATGCATCTGTTTATACTCAAAATGTCAACGCGTAGCTATTTCGAAGGATTGTGTCGGTGAGAGGCCATGTCTGGAAGGAAAACTTTTGACGATGGGTCGACCATGGGCCCTCTTGATGATCATGAGTTTGGTAGGCTGTGCGGCATGCTACCTGAGCGAGGCATTTTTGGCAGCGCTGTCGATCCTCTCAGGTTATTCTCAGCCCGCTTCCTATCCTCAGTTCGAGCGCTCGAACCGTTCCAGGCTGAAATGAAGCAGCCCACCCCTAGGACGAGAAACAAGCCAGGAAGTGCTCTACCGGGGTTCTCGATTTCCGCTCTAGAATCACTCTTACAGTGAAATAAACTAGTATACAGTGCTTTCCTAGATATCCGTGTATAAGATAGCGACGCCGTCGACAGACGGGTCTGAGATCACCAGGACGAACACAGCGGCTTCTTGTCCACTGTTTCTATCCGCTACAAACATCAATAAGTCAGCATACGAGAGCACAAGAAAAGATGAAGACAGGAATGCCAACCTCTACGATAACCGTACGAGTGCTTGGGGTATCTGGTTCTCTCAGCCAATCCATTCCCGGTCTGTTCGTTTCGCTGAGCCAACGCGTATGACGTGAAGGACCAGGCTCGACGTGAGATGTAGACTTAGAAAGTGCAACAAGGTCTTCCTCCGAGATCGAGCTCGAGTCGTCGACGGCATCATCTTCGGGCACGGTGGGTAACTGAGGGGGACTTCCAGGAGGTGAGAATGGCGAAGTTGCCGCTCCAGCAGAACTCGAAGGAGTGCGCGGCTCGAGACCGGGAGTTTGAGGAATCGGCCTGGCAGAGGAAGACGATTCCCCGACGTCGACTTCCGCCTCTTCTTCGTCTATAGTAAGCCTTTGTAGACTGGCTTCGACGGCGTCGAGGCGCTCCAGATGCTCCAGCATGATAACACCCGTTGTGCCAGGATGTATCTTCTGGAACTTGGCTGCAAATGGCACCGGTCGCGGTACTCCAGAAGCGTCGGTCGACGTTCGGCGCATCGGTGGAGGGAAATTGTCGCTAGCAGAACTCTGACTGCGCGGACGGGGGAGTGGGACACTACTTATTGATAATTTAGGAGATGCCGGAGATGGAATGGTGCCACCAGTGGCTGGACCGAAGTCTGGTCCATCTGTAACTTCAATCTCGTCGTCCCACACCAGGATTTTGGTTCTACGGGTCAGTTCCAGAGGTCCTTCATCCTTGAACTTGGTCAGATATGGAAGTGATATTGTGCGAGGGGCGACTTACGTGGTGTCTCAAGGATTGTACAATATTGAGAGCTTGGCCTTCAACGAAAGTCAGCCGGGCGTTTCTAATGATATCACCGGTATGGCAATCTACCTTTTATCACAGCCAGTTGACGCTACGGAAGAAGGCTCATTAGTAAAAGAGATAGACTCCACCTCAAGATAAGCAAGCCCTCTCACCTTGAACATCTTGAGATTGAAATCCGGATCGACAGCGAATAATTTCTGGAGCTGGTAACTGGTTTCCTCCCACCAAGCTTTCGAGGTCAAGATAGGCAGAAAGTGGTTCCGTGTCTTTTCGCTGAATGGGCGCCCTATAATGCTGACCGGCAGATAGAGCCAACCATAGGTATACGATCTCCATCCTTGTGGGTGTTCGTGAGGGAACGATAGTGAATTGTCGATGGCGGCAATGTGTATATGTGGCTTCTGCCGATAATCGCCGGTTTCAGTACATGAGCAAGAGGAAGAGGGGCGCATGGTGGGCTGGGACGCGTCTGGGTTCGCGTTGGGTTGGGAGTCTCCAGGAGAGGGATCACTCCTCCGTAGCTCGCTCATGAGGGGCATTTCGTGGCGTACAGAACGAGCAGGGGCAACGTCAACGAGCTTCTCAGTCTCGCCTTCGCAGTATTTGATCATGTAGTTATCTGCACCACGATCGGTGTTGAGCATGAGGTAATCTGGATGTCCGTCAAAAACAGGTTCTGAGCTGAAAGTCGATTGGATAACCTACCAAGAATGACCAGCCTGCAATAGTTGCACGCCCGTGGTCAGTAAATAGATGAAGTAGTGGGGATGTTCTCACTTTTCGAGTTCCTCTCGGAAGCTTTCTTGAAGAGCTGGAGACCAATAGAACATCCCCTGCCCATTCGTCGACTCGGTCGCATCAAATAACCTTTCGTCTTCGTAATCATCGTAGAAATCTTCGTTATCTCCTGTTCTGCCACAAATGACCTTCATCGCGCTCATGAAGCGTCTAGACACGCTGCCGCGTCGGTGGGTATTGTCATCAAAAGTATCGGCGATTGAACGACCAGGCCACGGGTGTTTACGCAAAAAGTCGGACGCGTCTGGCACGAGCATTAGGCACTTGGGTAAGAGATCAAAAAGCAACGTGCAAGCGCACCTGTATACCCATGTAAAAAGAATTGCATGCTGCCGATCTTGTCAGGCAGCGGTTTCCCTTTCTTGGCCGCATTGCGATCCAACCAGTCGTAGAAGAATGCCTTTCGAGTACAAGACATTCAACGCGAGTCAGACGGAGGTAACGGAGTGCTTACCGGACTGGAAAGAGATACTAATCGTGTGGGCGGAACGATGTGGAGGCTCAGACGTTCATCAAGGAAGGATGCTGCAGCTTCCGAGATATAGCTAGGGTTTTATGGGTATTTGTGGCAAAATTGTGTTGCAAGCCCTTACCTCAAGTTAGGAATCAGGCAGGCACGTCCGAAAGGAATGATCCAACGAAACTGACGATGAAGCCACTTGGTGGTCTACGGATAGTGATGTGAGTTGTGATGATGGACTTCGGAGCATGAGGGTTTGACCTTGGGATTGAGTCGACCGTAGGGTTCTTCGTCCTTGGGTTTGAATACTCTGTCGTAGGAACATAGGAACTGAGAAACATTTAAGGCAGAGAATCAACGGCGTACTCACGCTACCGTCCGGACATGACTCTGCTCGTCCTTTGCCCGTGCAAAATAAGACCCACTACTACCCTTCACAATCATCTTAGGATGTATGCCTTCAGAGATGGCTGTCTTGACAGAACGTATGAGGCTATTGGGAGGCATTAAGCGGCATGTACGAAGTGAATGGTTGAACAACTCACGTATCGAATTCTGCCTGCGTCATAGGAGGCTTGTGGTCGAGCGTTTTGACCTATAGAATATGAATGCTCAGAACTGCTCCGTATTCAGAATGTGCTTCGAGCTCACGATTGTCGATTGCACAGGCGGCGCCAATACAGCTGGCTCGAATACAGTGTGCCATATCTGCTTCCTGGTATGCTCTGAGGGTGCTTTCTTCTTGCGCTTAACTTTCTGTGCTATCGACTCGGTCCACCTAAGTGACGGAGTTAGAGCTATTCAAAGTGACTCCATAGCAAACTCACCTCTTAAATGCACTGTCCAACTTCGTAAGGTCTATATGACCGGGGCGTCCTGGACGGCGAAGGCCACGTGTTGTTGGCTTCACAGCGTTCGGAGACGACTGAGCTTCGACCGCAACATCTCCTTCTTCCTCATCTATGGATTGTGCAAGAGGCTGGTAGCCTGCTCGAGGCATTGATAGTAATGGGGAGGTGAAGCCAGTTTCACAGTTGAGATCGTTGAGCCGTCGGCTAAGGAGAGGTGGGGGTGTGTGGCTGTACAGGCAGATACACCGCTAGTGTTCCCGCTTTCCTTTCGGCATTGCCAGCAAGTCCATCCCAGATCTAGAGAATTGGGAGCCTACACTGGGAGTGCTCTTTGTACGGCAAGTACACTGGCATCACGCAGATTGCGGAATTGGCAGATGCTCAATTAGACTTTGACTATCTAAGTAGTCTTTTCTGAACCAGGGTACTCAGATTCACGGGGCCACTGTTGAGCGAGGTCTGCTCAGTTCCATCAACGATTTTCCTGCGTGTGACTGGAGGTAGCCCCGAGGGGTGGGTCAAAGAGAGAACCAATGGCGACCTATTCGCTATTTCTGGGAGCCCTGATCGCGCAATCTGTATTCATGTTCACCATATTCACAGCATAAAGATAGATCAATCTCCTTCCGTCAACAACCACTGTGCAAAGTTGTCCAAACGTTTCTTTTCAGCCTCGTCCCCTTCGCCTTCCACCTCATCTCCAGCACCACCCCGCTTAAACCGTTGCTTGCCGCTGTAGAGAGAAGCTTCGACTTTGCGGCCCGAAAAGAATCTCCCATTCATCTTTAGGACGCATGCTTGTGCACTGATTGGATCGCGAAATTTCACAGTCATAACACCGTCTGGCTCTTGCTGAAGGTTGTAGAGAGAATTTCAGTCATTGAATGGCGGAGAGGTCGAAAAACCACCTACATCGTAGAGAACGACATTTGTCACCTCTCCGAGCGTCGAACATTCCTCACGGACGTCTTCTTTGAGGTCCAACAGCAAAGTGGCGTCTTCTTCGAGTTCTTGCAGCGTGAACATATGTTTCAGAATAACCACACGGCTATTCTTATTGACAACATTGACGTCGTCCTCTGGCTCGAGTGAAGGCCCAAAGCCATCTTCGTCATTCCACTCCTCCAGCCTCCTTCGTTCTATGAGCAAGCGCGACAGGCGAAAAGAAGGAGCAGCGAAACGTACCTTTGCATCTTCCCAATTCTCTTTGTCATTTTCTTCTTGTCCACCGTCTTCCTTGGTGGTCCTTGGCCGCCTTCGCCACCGTTTCCACCTTGGCCTTTGTGGGAGAAGTCTGCCTTAGCCACTTTCATAATGCTCGAAGGATCGCCCAATCTCAACTCGGACTCGTCGAGAAGAGCCACAGCCAAGGTGACCGAGTCTTCCTTGAAATAAACCACCAAGGCCTCCCCGCTGAACGTCCCGTCGTCTCGCGCGTACATCTTGACCTTGGGGTCCCCCTCATCATCTTCTTCCAGAACGCCGTATTTAGAAAAGCACTTGACGAGCTCGTCGGAGTCGGTATCCACAGGTAAACCAGTCACATATACGGCTGTGTTCTTCGACTTGCGTTCCCCCGGACCATCTTTCTTGCCCCGTTTCGTCGATGGCCCAGCTTCCGGTGGTGTGGCGGAAGTGTAATCTTGAACTTTACGCTTCTTGTTCTCGCGTGCCAGCACAGGTGCCGCAGGGGCCTATACAGGACGAACGTGTGAGCTTGTGGACAGATTTGAGGTTCAAACGGCGTCCGTACGTCTTCGTCCACCCCAGAAACCGAATACGCGGCTTGCTGCCTCTTCAAGAGGTCTTCGTCAACCTGTCCAAGTTAGAGGTATGGTTTGTATAGAGAGGTCGAGATATAATATGGTTCTCCAAACGGACAACAGGCACCCATGCGCCTTTTGAGGCGGCATATTCCATCTCTGTCCCATCGTCTTCTTCATAACGCCAGGTGTTTGACTCCTTGTCGAAGTAGACTCTGGAAATAGAGCGAAATGTAAGCCTTTTGTTTTGTGTACGATGCAGTCGGTGCGCACCGAGGGTCATTAGCGAAGGCCTCGGGCAGTTCTGGGGTAGGCTGTGTTCCAGAGTCCATGAGCCGCTGATGCTGTATTCAGGTGCTAAGAGTTCCTTCAATTCAGGTCTGTGTTTGTGTCTCGCAAGAATTGCTGTGGTAAAATGGAGAGTTGTGCGATGATGAAGCAGTCAGAAGGACGTGATCGTTGGAATGATGTTGTGAGAGTAACGTTTGTGACATCGCCCTTGCTCTTGACCACTGTTTTCGACCAGTTCCACGCGTTTCCTTTCTGTTCTCTTCTTCTTCTATTCTATATACTCTAGAAGGCATCCTTAATAACAAGAATAGGTGAGCCTTTCTGCTCATGTCCTCTTTATCATCAACTAATCGACAATCTCACTAGCAATGGAAGAAGTCTCGACTGGTTCAGATTCGGATTATTCCAGGTTCGTTCGTCCTCCTGCAAAACCTTCACCAAATCAGCATCGCTGATTCTTGTTCAATCCAGCTCGGTATGACAGCTCGTTATAATTCTCAAGTTAAAATGAGTATCTTAATCGACCTACAGTGGATATCCTGGTTCCTTTCCTCTAAAGGCAATGAATACTTTTGCGAAGTCGATGAAGATTTCATCCTGGATCGCTTCAACCTCACTGGACTCAACAATGAAGTAGCAAATTATCCACAGGCGTTGGATCTCATAACAGATCAGCTGGGTCGGTTCGGATATGACATTCTCCTAGAGTTCCACTGACATTTGGATAGACGACGAAGTCCAAGATGAGCTCAGAGGATCGCTAGATGTTCAAGCCCGACTTCTCTACGGTCTCATACATGCACGATGGATCGTCACGGCCAGAGGTCTAGCAAAAATGGTACGACACCACAGCCATCCAGTCGAGTTTCTGACGCTCAAGTTTACATCTAACACAGCTAGAGAAATACAAACGCGCTGAATTTGGTCGATGTCCACGTGTATTGTGTCAGCAACAACCCCTTCTCCCTGTCGGTCTT
This sequence comes from Marasmius sp. AFHP31, assembly GCA_024721195.1. Lineage (NCBI taxonomy): Eukaryota > Fungi > Basidiomycota > Agaricomycetes > Agaricales > Marasmiaceae > Marasmius > Marasmius sp. AFHP31. The sequence goes on from JANHQD010001052.1 coordinate 25,585, forward strand.
ACCGACATACCATACGAAAAATCTGTCAAACTTTACTGTGGACGATGTGAAGACATCTATTCACCTAAATCATCCCGTCATGGCGCCATCGATGGCGCGTACTTTGGCACGACCTTCCCCCATCTTCTTTTCCTTGTATACCCCACATTGATCCCTCCCAAGAGTGGACCCACTGACCTCAGCTCCTCGAGTGGCAGAGAGGAAGGCAGATCACGAAGGAGAGGCGGAAGGGAGGAGCAAGAGGTTGCACCAGCCGAAGGCGGGGGTGAAACAATCAGCACCTCGAGCGTTGCGCTCAAGGCTGAGCGCTACCGGCCAAAAATATATGGGTTCCAGGTGAACGAGATAGCCAAGTTACAAAGATGGCAGGAGGCAATTAGAGATAGGTGCGTCGCCACTCACTACACACGACCACGAGGGCTAAACAGCATCACCTTCACAGGCAGGTAGCACGTCTAGAAGAATTAGAAGAGCGTTCATGATTCGTACTCGCAACAGGAACTTTGGGTTTATCAATTTTTTCTCTTCGTTCTTCTTTGGCTGCTGCGTTCGTTCTCCAATACATACAGCTTGATCTTTACACTGACTTTGACCTTCTCAACCTGAGTTTCTTTGTTTCTCCAGCTCCAGTATGCTCTATGCGATCCCAGATGATGCGAACTTCACACCGATGGAGAGGATCATGAAAGTGAGCCTCGACGATACCCAGACTGTGCTCATTCATTCTGGTAAACCTTTCAAGGGAACCGCTTGAGGGGTACAGTCAAGAACGGAAAGCTGATGGGTGCAAGCATGATTGAACCATGTAGCCTTAGTATTCGCGTCTTCAAAGTGTCGTAGCACTTGCACTACTCTTATCAGAGGACTCTATTACATCTGCTGGGTAGTCGAACTACTTGTAAAGTAACATTGGGAAGTAGGTGTTGGGGTCGTGCGGCGCATCAGCCGACCGCTCTGGAGCCCAGCGCTTGTAAGGACTGGGTAGGCTGGGGGGCAATTTGGACTCTGAAAAGACCTTGGCCGAGGAGGTAATGGTGGTGATGGCTGCAGAAAGGTCCATGGCTTCGCGAGGTTGCGCGACGGCTCCTGCCTGTGCTTCACCTTCAGCGGCGGGTGCAGCCACGCTGGTGTGAGAAGATAATGTCAGTAGGAGGTCAGGTGTACCCCATAGACAACACGCACGTCTGGTTCCCAGAATGCTCAATTAACAAAGAAGAAAGGCCTGCTTGCGTGACTACAGACAGCCGAGGATAAGCACGTCGAACATCACGTTTCCAGTAGGGGTTCTGGGCAGGATCCGAAGCTATGAACGACTTCAGCGGGGGTTCAAGGCAAAAGTGCTTTCCCGGAATGACCTTTGGTGGCTGGCGTTGCGTACTTTTCCGGCCTGGATCCAGGAGGAGGCCATCTGTTGATGCCTTGGAGAGGGAGACCAGAGGAAATTTCGGGATTCACGACTACCGCATCGCCTGATGGAAATGGTAGGATGAAAACAGGATCGAAAAAGAAAATGACATAAATTGACTGACGAAATCGTTTCCAGAAACCTTTAGGTGCTAGATGATAGAGAGTTGACTCTGCGGCTTTCTTTGAAGCCATGGAGGATGTGATGAGAGTTTGTGCGTCTAAGGCCGCTTCGGGTGCTGCCGCTCATGATACGGGCGCTTATGCTTAAGCACCTCTCCTCCTAACCACCATGTGGGATGCTCCTCCTCCGCTCCTCTTTCTGCCTCAAACACGCAATGCTTGGCTCACAGACGTACAACCTACACTGACCGTCACTTCTGGCAGATTGAAGGAACAGCAATACGGAGCTTCTACCCTTGGCAAACACGAAATACCGTCTAATATGTAATCGGAACTTGCTTGCAATAAATCCACGACCCTTCCAAAGGACGCATTACTGCCTCCTTTTGTGGCAGGCTCCATCCAATGCCATGTAATCTCCGTATCCTTCTCCCACTAGTATCGCCATCTTCGCTCAACACGGGTATTGACAGTTTGTACGGACAAAATCTTGCAAAACACGTTACGAAAATCTCCCGAGCGAGAGAAACTCCGTTGACATCCCGCAGTTTTGCAAGAATGGCGTTTGAGACCGAGTAAGGCATCCAAGTGCAATTCATATTTCCTTCTCCCACTATGCACACGGTTATTCTCAATACCTAGCAAAAGGTGCAAAATTGCGCCATTGGCGCGAACTCGATCACCGCTTTTACCCAGGGGCCGACTATAAAACCGTCTGTGGGCCGTTCGATACTTACCAATCTTATCCCCTCCAAGTCTTCGCAAACCATGACCCTTACTTTTGCTCATCCACCACACCCGTCTGAGGTGCTGCGACGCAGTAAACCCTCGAAGCCCTCGTCGTTTTCAGTCGATGTGACCGCGACTGGCGCCTCGTCTCCTCCGTCGTCAACGCCCTCCGCAGACGACCCACATCAGCTCCCCAACTTTGACTCCGGAGCTCCAGTACTGTACCTGCCTCCCTTGCTCTCATCTCTTCCGGTGAACTTCGAACGAGCACCTCTCGCCTCCGAGAACCCGCCGTTGTATACCGAAACCCATCTTCCAAATATTGACCCAGCCTCGCTGTCTTTACACAAAGCCCTGCACCGTTTCCGACCAATCGACGGAAACTACGCGTCAACGCCTTACGGAGATGCTTTCAACTGGTCGAACCTGATTCTTCCCGAAGATGATGAACGAGAATGGTACTGTGTTGTGTTCCGAAGTAAGCGGAAGCCAGGAAGTGACGGCGGATGTGAGTTTTCGTTTCTCCCGTTACCCTGACTCTCAGCTCACGGCCTAATCAATCATCAGCCCTGTATGATGCAGACAAGAAAGCGCACGAAGAAGCCATAAGTAATGGAGGGGTATGTTACCACAACCTCGTCATATCGTGACGCGCGCTCACTGGTTACGCGTATTCAGCTAATCATGTACTGGTACGGGATACCCAACCCGGAAACAGGCATGAACCTCGCGACTTGCATTTGGCAGAGCAGGAAACACGCTGCTGCAGCCAACTCACGCCCACACCATATCAATGCGATGAAACTTGCGAAGGACTCTTACGAGATCTACAATTTGGAGAGGCATGTGCTGAAGAAGGAGAAGGGCAGTACACATGTAGAGATCCTGCCTTTTGAGGGTGGTGATGTCGGGTGGTAGACAGTTTATAGATATACTCTATACTTTTCCTTGTCGCTGTGCTGTTATTGTTTTCGTGCTATCCATTCGTGGAATCCTATTTGATACTCGTTTGCTTTCCGATCTCGCACCACTCTGAAGGTCACCCGTGAAACTCATTTCCCGGTGTACGTGTCGACTTCATACAACAAAGTCCACCGCTGTAACAGGTGAACGACCTTCACCTTTAGGCCCAGATCTCGTCAATCCTTTCTCTGACTTCGCATCTTTCTACGTCGCACTTCAGATCGCCTCCTTCCAGCGACCATGTTCTCTGCAACATGAAATTAATCAAGATTGAGGACGGTCTCACAAGGTTAGTAATACGGTACTCACCGACCACAATTCATCGTTTACGCCGACCGTCTTCAGATTGGGAGCGCTGTTCAGCATGCTTTCCGCTGCCTCGTCCCTTGCCTTTTGTTCCCTTGTAAAGCTTTCCCCGCGTTTCAACGTCCTCAACTCAAACTCAACGCGTCCCAAAAAGCGGAGTTGGGAGGAGTGTCGAATAAAAGTGTGCTTTGACTCGTCAATAAGGAGCAAATTCACGAAGATGAACTAATACGCACTATCGAGCCTTGTGTTGTTCCAACGGAAAGATGTTCCACTGGCAAGAGACACTTCTGTAGTAATCTCTTCAAGGAACACTTTCTAACAAACGCGGCTCGGAGGTCGAGACGCCTCAAAGTTTGAGCGTGCTTGTCTGTCAGGTGGTCGAGCAGAATATCCCAGCTTGGCTTCGACAAGGGGTTTCTGATCCGCATCTGGTAGAACGGGATGAAACTGAACTCCTCAAGCGGACATCGCGATATGACAAGCTTGATCCAACTGCAAACTTTGTCGACGGCAAGCGTGGGCTCTTTATAATTATAGTATCGAAGGGTGAAGCGCTTGAGTTTAGTCGGGGCTGAAAAGGGAATGGTATGAAATTCCTGGTATGAGCGGTCAGGGCTTAGTACCCGTGGGGTTGTATTGCTGTCGACACGTACCATTGGGTCATAGGGCCGCTTGAAATCTCTATTGTACACCTGATATTCCAACCATAACTCCTCAAGTCTCGGTATTTGGGATAGGGTTTGGAACAACACCTCGTCCAAGCGCGCCAGGAGTATACCCAATCTTAGGAACCTCACGTTACACAGGCTAGGCGGAAATTGCCTAAAAACGTCGAGGAACCTAACCGGAATCGAGTGGCTCATGTCCCAACGCGCGAAAGCCTGCTCATGAAGTTAGTGGATGAGACCGTGTCGGGACTCTGATACAAAGTTTGCCTCACTCGAATTTCCAATGTGGTCAGCGCCATCCGCGTTGTGGACCTGAAACAATTTGCCAAGTACTCGATCGACTTGACGGTTGTCAAGCTCAAGGTCAATCTGTGAAGCTCGGGCTTCACTAGTTGTTTGAATAACGCAGGACTGATGTGCGCGACATGTTCCCATCTAACTGCGAACTCGCGTAGACCAGAAAGATCATTGGTGATCTCCCAAATTCGACGGAAGGTATCAATCGTGATCGTGTCAGAAAAGACCTCTTCTGAGAGATCTCCCGCAACGCGACACGACAAAGATCGAAGGTTAGTGAACTGTTCAAGAGCGTGGATAAGAACGCCGGGGTGCGGAAAGTTGGCACACCAGCTGAATGATCCTAAGGTTCAAGTTGCGATCAATCGTAGAAAGATACCCCAGCGTTTAAGCAGCTTGTCCGCTCACCTCTCATGATTACAGCTCTTACATGGCGGCAGTTGTGAGGTAGAGCAGCAGAATTCAGAATTTCGCATTCGTAATACTGTAAAATGCAGCCAGGAATCAAGACGCAGATACTATACGAGGTGCTTAACTCACAATCAAGTCATCCACCCCCGTCGTATGTATCAAGCGAACGTCCACATCAATCGAGTTGTAGAGGCACGGTGCAGACACAGCGTTGAGCGTACGATTAGCCAGACAGCACCTGGCGAGTGTCTTCCTGTCTTCGACTTGAAGCTGTCTCACGATAGCCTCGAGAAGCTCGACCGGAAAGCGCGGCATTGAGATGATTGACATCCCAGTCGTCGCAGTGAGAAGGAAAGGAGAAACGTGTCCAGCCCGCCGCGGATGTAGGATTAATTATGTGTATATGTAGACCAGGGTCACTGAGCCAGAGCGTGTTTTGCAACCCTTTACTCATACATAGCCCCGACGTCTGAGCCACACTTACCTTCCTTTCTGAGAGAGTAGTGAGGGAGCTTTACACATCGAGTCGACATCGAGACTTCAAGATGGGTGGAGGAACGTTGTAACTTGTGATGGCACCGTCACCACGCACCGCGGCATTTGCCAAATTTGAAACTTGGGCTTCGGATTTTTGCGGCTTTTTGAGAATCTACACCGACACGCTCGAAACCTTAACACATCTAGTCGGGACCATTGGCAGCCTGAGCTCTCAGCAATTTCTGGCCGTAGCCACAGGTAACCCAGAGCCTCTCTGCTAGGGTACATGGCACCGATTGGTTCGAGTGAAGTCACAAACGGTCTTGCCTTGTCGATTCGAAGGGTACCTCTGACTGAGAATGCCCGTACTATGGAACCCAAACACCTTGTTAAGAGCTCTACTTATTTATGCCAAGCATATATAGGTCGAATATAGTCTATCCAGCTATGTAGCGGGTTTTCAGATGAATTCTCTCGGGACCGTATTCAGATGACCTTGAATATGCCATATGAGGTACTTAAGAGTCTCCCCAAATCAAATCATCGTTCTCTGAGTAGGATGGTTGACGTCCAGAAAGCTTGCTGATGTTGTACTTCAGCTCGCCTTCCTCCAGTACCCATGTCCCCTACAGTAAAATGATGAGAATTGACATTGCTTGAAGGACTACATTCCAGGTGGTGCGGAACTCACCAACCAGTGGTCTTCATTGATCACGACCCTCCTCAAGTTTGGGGCACTGCGCAGCATACTCTCTACCTCTTCATCCTTTGCACATGTGGCGTTCATCCCGCGCTTCAGTGTTCGTAGCTCAAACTCGACGCGTCGTAGATGGCGTAGGTGGGAGGAGTACCGCACGAATGTATGCTTTAGAGCCAGCCAGTCAGGGAATGTCTCGCAGACTTAAACAAATACGCACAATCGAGCCTCGGGCTGTCCCAATTGCCAGGCATTCCAATAAGGCACACTTGTTCAACAATCTCTTCAAGGAATGCTTCTTAACAAAAGCGGCTCGTAGGTCAAGAGACTTGAGAGTTTTGGCGTGCTTGTCGGTTAAATGGTCGAGTAGGATGTCCCAGCTTCGCTTTGACAACGGGTTCCAGGTCCGTACGCAGTAGAAAGGAACGAAACTGAGCTCTTCAAGTGGACATCGAGAGATGACGTGTTTAATCCAAGTGCATACTTTGCCTATAGCAAGCGAGGGTTCGAGGACGCAAGAATAACGAAGCGTGAAACGTCTGAGGTTGGTCAGGAAAGGGACTGTTTCGAATGGGGCTATATGAGAGTCCTGGGATACAATCCGTGAGATGTTGGAGGGCTTTTTCCTTCAAGTAGGACACACCATTGGATCGAAGGGGGTTTCTAGATCATCAGAAATTTCATATTCCAAACAGAGATCTTTGAGCTGCGGAAGTTGTGCCAAGGAGCGGAACAACGTCTCGTCGTTCAGTGGTGTATCGAGTAAGCCCAGTCTTAGAACCCCAAGGTTGCGAAGAGTTGACGTATGTCGCCCGAGTACGTCGATGATTCTGTCGAGTTTACGCGAAGCGCGCCAGTCTATAGCCTGAACGCGAAAACGCAGAGCTGTAAGTCGCAGATCGCCAGTATAAGGAACAGTACCTCACTCGGAATCGAAGCACGCTCAGTGCCATCGGTGTTGGCCCGAAGCAATCCACTAAGTGATCGACTGAGGCGGCGGAGGACCCAATCAAGGTTAGATCGAGAAGCTCGGGCTTTACTAGCTGCTTGAGCAATGCGGCATTGACAGGAGCGATGTGATCCGAATTGACTACGATTTCACGTAGAGTAGAAATATCCTTGATGATGTCCCACATCTGGGAGAAGGTGCGAGTTTCGTTTGCACCGGGTTCTGGGTCTTTCAGTTGTCCTTGGACAATGCATTTTAGAGATTCGAGATTCGTGAACTGTTCAAAGGCATCGATCAGGATGCTAGGGACTGTGAAGTTGCCGTACCAGCCGAGCCTTCCTAGGTTTCACCGCGACGGCTGAGCTCAATCATAAAAGAATTTGCGAGCCTTTCAACTCACCGAAAAGCGTAACGGCCCTCACACGACGGCGGTTGTGAGGTAAAGACGCAGACACCAAGACGGTGTGCCCAGATTTCTAGCCATCAGCTCGTCATGAGATAGTAGAGTTTGCAGAAGTTGGACCAACCTGAGTTCTCTCTATCCGTCCGCAAATCGCAGACAAGCTCACACGGATGGACTTGTAAAGGTATGGAGCAGATGCTGCATTGAATGTACGGTTCACCAGGCAGCACCTAACAAGTGTCTTTGTATCGCCCTCGACTTGAAGTAGATCAATGATAGCCCCCAGAATTTCAAAGGGGATCCGGGGAGGTGAGGAAGCTGCCATAAAAGTTGTTGTGAATGGTTGAAGGCAAGAGACGTTTCCAACCCTGAGCGCTGTCAATGGTCAGACATTCGTGCCTATGCAAGCAGGACTGCAGCGTGTTCAATTATTCAATTAATCATCCAGGCTGTGCTGTAGTTACCTTGCGTCCTTCGCGTTCCAGGAAAATAGGAACCTTTATCTCTCGCCGAATCCGAGAGTGAACCATCTCGAGTACTTAGATCGGCCTGATTATCAGAGGGCTTTAGTAGGGCGTGTGAAAATCGATGTTTTTGGCAGTCTCTTAGATGCCGCTCATGACGAGACCTTGACAAGCTACCTCCCACATTAGCACGATCGCCACACAACATCCGACACTATCTCTTACACACCTCTGATTGGGGAAAGCGAGGCGACCAGATTCTCTACTCATTGAGCCCAGTCCCATTTCTTGCTATACGCGACCGCAGACTATCTCAAGGAATACCGGAGCTTGCCATAATCCGACAATCAATAGTCTACAGTCACGCGAAGCACCATTCCGGAGGACTATCCCTGTCATTGCTCTCCGACCTTGAGGAGCATGTGGCGTGCAACGGCAGCGGCTGCGGCCAATGAAAATGGCTAGAGAGTATTGAGTCCGTGGCTTGAATCTTACCAACTTCCCCCCACTCTCTCCGCGATGAATGAGGTTTCCGTGTGTGTGATAGGTGCTGGGGCTGCTGGGATCATTACCGCTCACACCCTTATACAAGATGGGTTCAGGAATCTGCAGGTACTTACGAGGGACGAAACAGTCGGTGGTGTTTGGTCGAAAGAACGCGTCTATCCCGGTTTGAATATCAACAAGTAAGCCTTTTTGCTTTGTTTTGTGCATCTATATCTAACTCCCTTCATTGACTTGTACAGTGTGCGTGGCGAATTTCAATTCTCACCGTTGAGAATGGAAACGAGCGCCAATGATAATGCCCGTCTGACTGGTCAAGACATGGCTGCCTACATGCAACATTTCGCGGAGAAATATTTACGGGGTCACATTCGATTCGGAACGGAGGTTTTGAACATGCGCCGTGAAAATGGTTCTTGGGTGGTGCTGATCAAGAACCTGAGGGATTCCAGCGAGGAGAGATTAGTTTTCAATAAAGTGGTCCTTTGTACTGGGGTAATCTTTCTGTTGCTGTTTTGGAGGGCCGATCATATTGAACCAATCTTTAACAGGGATGCAGCGCTCCCCAGGTGCCGGATTTTCTCTCTCCGGCCAAAGCGAGAGAATTGGGCTTTGAAGGACCTGTTTTTCACTCCTCTTCATGCGCGAACCATTTTGACGAACTTCTTTCGACGCGAAATGAGGGGTCGAGTCATGTCGTGGTCGTTGGTGGAGGGAAATCCGCTCAAGAGTACGTTGAATTTCGACTTGTTGAACAAACCTGTTCCAACTCTCTTCTTGAAGTGCTGCGTCATATCTGGCGAACTCTGGAATGAAAGTGTCGGTCATTTTTGAGAAGACCGACGCGTTCCTTGCATATAAGATATCCCTTCCAGATTTTATCAGAAGAAGCAGGTATGTGTGAAGGTCTCCCTCCGAAACCTTTCCATCTCATAATGGTGTACAGGTTTCTCTCGGTCTTAGCCGGACATATCAATCTTCGTACAAAACTCGAGTATGTATCATTTCCATTAAGCCTTAAGCCCCGGTAGTGATCACTCTTACGCCCTCTTGAACATTTAGACGCTTCCTGCACACCACTTGGCTGGGCGGCAAGATAACTCGCTTCATCTGGAATGCATTAGCAGAGAGCTCGGTATTTGGCGTCATGTTAGTTGACTATTACCTTGTACTCATACTTCATCAGTACAGTGCTATGTCGGTCCCGAAAGACTCTCCCTTGCGCATATGCAACCCGCTCTTTTGGTCGATTCGCGTAAACGATGAGGGTGTTCCACGCTCGAACTCCTTCTTTGGTCTCGTGAATGACGGGAAAATTGAGGTGATTGCCCCAGCCATGGCCACTGGTTACAGATCCGATGGCTCCAGTGATACTATTAGGGTGACACTGAGCAATGGCTCGGAACTAAGGGCTACAGCGGTCATCCTTGCAACCGGCTATACCAGTTCTTGGAAGAATGTTTTCGACGGTGAGGCTCAAACTCGCACGCTGCTATCTGTCTGCTCATCGATTGTTGTAGCTCAAACTGCGGAAGGCTTGGGTATCGAAAGACACCCGCCGAGCTCGAGCGGGATGAAAGACCGGCTCGAAACTCACTACACATCCTTCCATGACCCGCCTCCCGCACGCAGTCAGGCCGACCAATGGAGCTCCTCAATCTATCGAGGGATTGTTCCGGCGAAAAATCTACTCCAACGTGACTTTGCTATCAACGGAGCGGTGGTGAGTGGAAACTCCTGTTCTACCTTCCTAATTCATCCCACAAACGCGTCACGTAGTTCACCACGAACAATGGATATGTGTACGAGACCATGGCCCACTGGATATCTTCCTACTTCCTGGGCGACAAGATGAAGCTGCCTGCCAGTCCCGAAGCTGCGCGAGAGGATGCAGACAGAGAGTCGCGTTTCACGAGGACCAGACACCCGGATATGTTACTGTGGGCCAACGAGAGCTACAGTTCTGGCATCAAGTTCTGGACTTGGCCCCAGTATACGGATGAGCTGCTCGAAGATATGGGTCTACAGAGCGGGAGAAGTGGAGGTAATTGGTTGACGTGGCCGTTTAAGGTCATTAGCCTCAACGAGATCGCCGCTCTCGCGGCGGAAAGGAGGGCTGGGCGCGAAGCGACCTGCACAGTCTCGAGTTTCGGATTGCAAGACCGATAAAGGACCGATATTGATACATATTATTATCATGGACATTGGGTACTGGATCATACTGCGCAGCTTCCTCAGCGCTATGGCCTCCTACGGCCTGGCTGGGCCCATACATATTCCGCGAAACTCCATCTTTTTGCCTACTCTGGGATGTTTTGAGCCGTACGGCGTAACTCATGGACTTATGAAAAAGAGGCGACTCGTGCTCCCCTGCCAACCAAACGTTGGATTTGACGTTTTCTGTCCGGATTAACCGTGCGCTTGTTGTCCATGTCGTCAGTATGCTCAAATGTCTCTTAGTTACAGTAGGTTAGTCCACTTGAGTCTAAGTGGCACCGCAGGTATGATCATGCTATGATGGAGGAACCTCCGCCTACCTCCACTGATCAGCAGCACATGGAATCTGGATCATATCTTTCGCACTCCTGGATTCTGAGTGGCCTAACACCCATATATATGTTGAGAAAATGAGTGGCATGCATATGTGGCCGGATTTCGTGCTGTCAAAGGATTGTGAGTCCAAGTGGGGCCATTTTTTCATCAAATTTGCGATCGGAAAGCTTTACCTTACAAAGACCGCGTCGCCTGATTAATACATCCATAGTACTTGGCGCATTTAATCTCTTATCAATATGATATCAGAGGGTATCAGTGGGTCTCCGACTCAACAGCTTACAAGATTTTGCAGGCAATAGGGTGCAGCCGACGAAGACCGACAGGCACAGTTCACGGACGATATGTTTGTCCTCTTTCGGTCTGGAAAATGGCGTCAACGAAACCCCGATGATTCACAATGTCCCACGGTGTTTTGCTGTAGATTTGTTCCTGAAGTGGCAACTGTAAGATCAACAAAGGCCAATTGACTTGTGACCCACGCCTACCAAGTAACCAACTAACATGAATGAGCGGCTGAGCCCGTATGTACTAGGCACTTGATGCCATGTGCTATGACACCCGACTCAACCTTGGCCACAATCAGCTGTGGTACTCGCGGTCTTATAAAGGGCACCATTTTTTGTACATGATGTCGACGTGCATTCAGCCTGCCACTCCCTCGCCCAAACCAGAGATGCTGGCCCCGAAGTACTTGGTTCTTGCTCTTTCCCTTCTTCTCACCGAAACCCTAGCGGCTCGGCCTTTCCTCAACGAGCCTGACACTGGCATCGAGGAGAGTCCCCTAGGTGCCGAGGTCGCGAATGGTACCCTCCCCAACGTCACATCGATCCTCGGCCTTCCTGACTTCGACTGGGTTGCCCGCCAGCGTCTCAACATCTCCTCTTACACCTACTACCGTGCGGGTGCCGCCGGCGAGTGGTCGTATCGCAACAACCTCGAGGCTTATTCGCGCGTCCGCTTCCGCCCCCGCGTCTTGATTGACGTGACCAACATCGAAGCGTCCCTACCCACCACCATCCTCGGTTACAATTTTTCTGCTCCATTCTACATCAGCCCTTGCGCACGCGCGGGCTTAGCTCATGAAGACGGTGAGCTCAACTTCGTGAAGGGTGCGAACGAGGGCAAGATTTTGTACATGGTATCCGACTTCTCTTCGAAGGACAAGGACAGTATCCGCGACACGATCGACAAGGAGTCGAACCAGGTCCTCTTCCAACAGCTTTACATCTCCGATGACCGTAATGCGACCAGAGCGCAGGTTCAGAGAGCTGAGGAAGATGGATTCAAGGCGATCATATTGACCGTCGATTCGGCTGCGGATGGAAACCGCCACCGTGCAAAGAGATTCGGAGTGGGTTCGGCGGACTCGGATTACACGTATTTCACTTGGGAGTACTGGAAGGAGATCCAGAGTTACACCGAGCTTCCCGTGGTGCCCAAGGGGATCATGAGCTGGGAGGATGCGGTCATCGCTGCCGAGATGGGCGCAAAGGCGATCTACATCTCGAATCATGGAGGTAGACAACTGGATGGGGTTCCTTCACCGTTGGAGGTTGCGTTGGAGATCCATGAACAGGCACCTTGGGTGTTCCAGCAAATCGAAGTATTCGCAGATGGTGGGGTTAGGTACGGCGCTGACGCACTGAAACTCCTCGCGCTCGGTGTCAAGGCAGTTGGCCTGGGAAGGCCATTTATGTATTCAAACGTGTTTGGTGTGGACGGTGTAAAGCGAGCGATCGACCTCTTCAAGAACGAACTGGCTATCGACGCAGCGAACCTGGGAGTGGCAGATTTGAAGCAGATTAACACTAGCTTCGTAAGTGGCCTCTAACTCGAGCACATAGACCTTCATTAACGGTTCATTTCGCAGGTGAACTATAAGCCAAACGGATGGCAGGGTTGAGGAATCCTTTACGGGACTGTCGGGTATGACGAATGAACATTGACGCCCGGAAGTAATGATGTAGTCACTTACGCTATTCGAAACTTGCATGTACACCTATTTAGACGACAAGAAACGCAGTTTTATGGAAACGCTCTAAACGCTGAGATTATTATTGAGTGTTCGCGCAAGAAGGAGAACCTCGTACAATGAGTGATACGAGGCGAGTTGAGTTATGATTCTGCCCTAGCATCTCCCAGCGCTGCCCTCTTCTCGCGTTCGATGACCTCTTCTGCCTCCAACTCCTTCACAGCAACTTCTGCCCAGCCAGATAGCCCATCCTTGTCGAATGCATCCGTCAGGCGTTTCTCTGCATCGTCCCAATTCCATTTGGGGTCAACATGCGGTGTTCGGCCCTCTCCGTATTCCTCGGTATGCGAACGATGTATTCGCGACGATAGAATAGGCATCCGTGTAATGATGATCTCTCGCATTCGACGGGCAAATTGTTCAGTCTGAAAGTGAGAAATGATCAAAAAAGGACGGAAGTGAGCATTCGCATTCGAGACGTACATTCTCTACGCCCATTGTGCTCTTTACACCCCATATCAAGGTAACAGCACCAACGGTAACTGCGAGAGTCGCAATACCGAATGCTTTTGCCGACAAAAGAGCAGGGTTGAAATCTAGTGGTTGGGGTGGTGCGTCATCCTCCTCAGACGATCTTGTTTCGGTGACATTATCAGTTTCTTGGAGACCAAACGCGGGCGCGGATGACGGTGTTGGTGTGATTCGGGGAAACGGTTGTGATGTTTGACGGGGTTCCCGTTTCGGGGGTGCAACGGTGGCATGGTGTGAGCCCAACAGAGGTAGCTGCAGAGTACTACCTCGTTTTATTACTTGACGAGCAGGAGGCGGCAGGTTGCTAAACTGTGGGTTTTTCCGTCGTCGTAGCCATATTGCGCCTGGGATTACAATTGAGACGACCACTGCTCCTGCAAACTGGAGTATCAATGGAGATGATTCTGGTATGGATTCAGAACATAAGTTCGTACTGCAGAGATGAGGAGGGGACTGGGGCCCTTGTTTGCCTGCTTTTCTGTAGAATCTTCAGGACCAGATGACATGAGGAGGGAAAGGACAGTACTTAAGCGCTCGTTGAGCGTCGCGTTCAACACCCGCTCTCCGCTAGGCGCCTGCCTTCCCGGCTTGTCTTGGTACTCGACCTCTGTCCATTCGCATTCGCCGTCCTTCCTCATGCAGGTTTAGAAGTTTTATGGTTCTACAAAGCACGACCTCAATGGAAAAACGTCTCTTATGGCACCCACGACACTTGAATCGATTCATAGTCGCTGGTGGTTCACAAATCACGCTCTACGAATGCGCTCCTTCTCAGCCAGAGATAAGGCATATCACCTCTCAAAATGACCTGAATCTCATGAAAGTATGTCTCTTTGAATTCGTCATATATCTTGGAAGCATTCATGATAACAGCTCTAACAGTGTTTCACATGGTCCCCAGAACCATTGTTTGACGATCTGCTAGCCATAGGACATACTAATGGTCGTGTTGACCTCATTCGTTTGGAGGGGTCGCGATTCACAGGACCAGATAATGTTCTCTCGAACGGACCTGTTGTCTCTTTACCCGTGAAGAACCAGCGACCGTGTAATACTTTGGCATTTTCTGGGAAGGATCCAAATTACCTTGCGGTAGGATTGGATAAAGTGAGAGGGGATGCTAGTCTGGTCATTTGGGATATCAACACCGCACTACCTGTCTTGTCGTTTGGAAGTGCAACTTCCAACTCTACATATACAGAAAGTGCAAGTAACGCGGTCAACGTCGTCAATCACACGTTGTACAATAGGCCTCCGCCGACGATTCCTCGTGCAGAACACGGAGTTAAACTCGATAGCAGAATGCTACAGGTTCATGCTACTACCGAATACGTTTCGTCCCTCGCTTTCCTTCCCGACTCCTCCCATCTCCTTATGGCCGGCATTTCCAGTCGTTGGCTCCGTTTGTTTGATTTGCGCGCCCCTTCACCATCGAGCAACAACCATGGTACCGGAGGAGGTGCTATCGCTAACGTAGCCTCCAAGGTTCACGGCGTAGTCACGGACCCTTTCGACTCACACAGAGTGGCGTCTTGGGGAGATGGAGTTGTCAGCATTTGGGATACGAGGAACCTCGGAGGAGGTCCTCAATTGACTTTCACTGAACGAGACGGTACAGCAGATGGTGGCGTTCTTCTTTCTACCCAACTCACCACGTCCGCATCCACCACCTCTTTGGCTTCGTTGCCCAGGAAAGGAGGAGGTCTCATGTCAAGTACCGCGCCTGAGAGAAGCCCACCACCTTATACCTCGTTGGAGTTTTCGGCGAACAGGAGGGGGAGGCTGGCGACGTTGGGCAAAGATGCTTCGTATGTTCGCTTATGGGATATTTTGGAAGCCTCGGTCTCTTCTGCGTGGTCATATTCACAGACCGACGTAACAAGCCACGCATCTGCAGGTGACTTGATCTCTGGAGCCGAAGGGAAAGGATCGTTGAGTAGGGGGCGGCTACTCCGCGATCGCGAAAACAGTATTGGGAGAGATCCATTACCTGGAGCTCGGAAGCAAACATTGTCCTTATCCAAGAGGAGCTGGGCCAACTTTCCTTCGTGGGGTGGGCGTGCACCCTCACCAAGTATCGACCGAGAAAGGAGCGGAGACTCTGCTACTGTTTCAAAGTCATTTGTCTTGAGTGATACGCGGAGAAGTGAGTGGGCCCTCATTGTATACCTTTGTTCAGCTTCGTACTAAACCCATCCAGCCTATCCCCTCCTTCCTGTATCCGCATCCCAATACCATCTAATTCAACCTCGTACGCTCACGTCGTTCGCCCTTGTTCCAAATGCTTCGTTCTATGACCGTCATCAACCCAACACCTCTATGAAAGTAGTCTTGATCACCTCTGGAGGTGAACTAGCCCTTCAGACCTTACATGATTCTCCCAACGCCGAAGCTGCATGGGGTGCAAGGGGACAAATAGGTGGAATTGGGTATCCAATGGACGAGCAAGACCCTCACGATGAAGCTGCCAGCGAACATATCGATCCCACCTCTACACACACGCAGTCGAATCTCAAGTCGTTCGGGTCGAAATCGAAGTCACATTCACAATCCAAATCATCCGACATGGGAGAAAGCCGACGTGGTAGATCTCTCGGGCCGGCTTCGTATTTCAGTATGGAGCCAATCAGACGACTTCAGTCGGAAAGCAAAGAGGCACCGAGCTCGAAGTCGCGTGCCCCAGGCCCGGGGGTAGAGAGAGGTCGACAGCAGGTCAAGGTTACTGAACCGAAACCCACTACAAGCGGCCCAAATGTTCGGCTTGATCCCATACAAAGACTGGTCGGAGATGATATATCTTCGATTATGCGGCGTCGTGCAAAGCGGGGTTACAGCTTCGGAAATGTGAGTTTAATACCGTCTCGTCAACTGTGTTCTTTGTTTGACCTCGGGAATGTACCTTAGGTGCTACTCAACGCCTCACTAGCTCGCGACTGGACAGATGAGCCCGAAGCTCAGAGCCTTTCGAGTTTGTGGACGTGGCTTCATCGTACGTACCTTCGACGCTTCTTTACAATTACGTCCCTCATCACCAATGTTCCATAGACACTCAAAGCCATCTCCATGCTCCGACGCCGCACGTCCAAGGTTACGATTTTACATACCAAGGTCTTTGGGCAATCTGGACTGGTATACCAAAAGAAGGCCAAGACGTTAGCACACCTCCTTACTCGCACAAACCCGGTCACAACTCCCCCATGGAGTCTATCAGCGCTGACGCGACACCGGTACATCGGAACAACGCCGACCTCCCCCCTCTACTACTCGAGAGTACCCTCCTCGGCGAACCGCTCGGAAAGCGGTCAGGAAAGCATGGCTCGAAATGGAAGAAACGACATTCGCAATCGAAGGGTAGCGGTAATGCGAGTACCCCTTCTCCGGCTCCGACGCCTAGCCGTGAGGGGACTTGGCAAGCGGCTCTTCAAGAGGTTGCGGCGAGGTTTTCGACTTTGGCTACAGTGAAAGTGCATACGCCGAAGTTGTTACAGCGGCAGGTTTGTTTAGGCTTGCTCGGGTGGGGGAACGAGGCTTTAGTTGGTTTCGACCCGGGGTCTGTCAGGAGGAGTGGAGGCGGAGGCGGGGGCGGGGCGGAGCTTTCGAGAGTTGCCTGTTGGCTCGTGTTCTTTGGTCAGTGGGAGAGGGCTGTTGAGCTTCTGATTGCTAGTGATGGTGAGTTCGCTGTGGCCATGGCCCGGTGATTCATGACTGATATGCGTTGAACCCTTTAGATGAAATTCATCATATGGTTTCCGCGACGATCACGGCCCTCGCGCCTGCAGCATTTCCAAGCGATACGTTGCTGAGCAGCGTCGAACCTCTTCCAAGCCCCTTGAGCACCCACTATTCCCGGCTGGGCGCTAAAGTGAAAGATCCATACCTTTGGGCAATGCTCACCTATCTCACCACCAGAGACGTCTCCTCCATCATTGGGATAGGAATAGATGCGGAGTCGAGCTCAAAGCGACCGGCCAAAATAGCCTTCCGCGAACGTCTTGCTCTCGCCTTCGTGTTCCTCGACGACTGGAGCCTGACTAGCTATCTGCGCCAGTGCAACTATCGAATCAACGATATGGAACCAGACGACGCGAGTCTAGACTTGCTAGCTGTTACGGGTCTGGCATCGCCGAAAGGGAGGGATGTATTAAGTCGTTGGGTGGATCGCACTGCAGATGTACAGAGTGCGGCGTTGTTGGGGTGGATGGGAATCACATGTAGTCCACATTTCTCCCAACCGATCATGTCGAGGACGGATAGTAGTAACAGCGCCAATACCAAGAAGGGGAAGGCGGCGCGAGCACGAAGGGAGGATAAGAAGAGGGTGGAGAGATGGGTCGAAAACTACCGAGATCTTTTGGACGCGTGGCAGATGTTCCATGAGCGCGTCGAGTTTGACATCGAACGAGGAGCTATTGGTCGTGGGCAGCGAGCGATGGCGGTGGGGTTGGGAGGCAGCTCTGTATTGTTGGGGGCGGGTGTGGGTAAGATCGAGTGGCCAACGATACCGAGGCAGATCATCATTAGGTGCAATTACTGCAACAAACCTATAACGCCTCTACCGAATATGCAGGGTGATATGCCTCTGAGGAAAGGCAGGGTGAGTGGGAGATTTGACTCGCGTCGTGGCGCGCTCTGACTTCATGATGCTCTTCTTGTAGCCAACTGTCTGCCCAAATTGCAGTAGAGGGTTACCACGGTGCTCCGTTTGTCTGCTAGCGCTATCAATCGTTCAGGATAATGTCCGCAATGCAGAACTCATGGGCCGCGACGGGGTGAACCAGCTAGGTGGGTTCATTGAATTGAAATAGGCTACGCATTTGAGTACTTATTCCACTGCATTCATAGATACCATCGAAGAAGCAATTGTCATATGCCAAACCTGTCGGCACGGAGGCCATGTTTCTCATATATCGGGCTGGTTCTTCGGCGACGATAGTGAAGGATCTGGTCATAGCGTCTGTCCGGTGGCTGACTGTGACTGCCGCTGTGCGGACCGTTTCTGAAATTTAAATATCTGTATGTAATATATCTCTCTTTCTTCCTGCATCACTGTACAAATCGAACAAGTCCATGGCCATAAAAAAGCGGCGAGCTACTTCGTTAAATAGCAATACCCAAGATACAACCTCGACCATCCTGTTGCGCCTTACGCCGTTGCTAGCAGCTCGCCATTAGCCCCATGTATCTATGTACGTCGAGTTCAGAGTCAAGCAACTCACCTGGGCATGGAACGCGTTGGGCGTTCACCTCGACGTGGCCCAAGGCACTCGCTTGATTCCCAGTCAAATCATTCATTGCTTCTTCTGAGATGACAAAACCCTGTGCCGCGTGGTCCATCGCGAATATGGTGATGGTCTTGTCGAAGAAGTTGGTCTTATAGTTCAAGGTCCAACACGTTCCACAGTTCGCAGAGTTCCAGCCTTCAACAGCGGCAGCTGCGCCGATGTGCTTGTGATCGTTGAACAAGGGAAGCCTGCTGAAAGTGGGACCGTAGCCACGAGTGATGAGACCGTTGGGACCGTCAGAGCAGGCGACGGTGTTAAGACTGCCGTCCGCGTTGTCGTAGTTCTTGTCAAACTGAACTCTTTCAGCTTCTGCATTGGAAACGAGAGCGAGGAGGACGGGAGCGAGAAGAGAGGCAGTAAGCTTCATGGCGGTGGTCGAGGTCGACTCGAATGAAGTTTTGAAGTTGAGACAGGTCGAGTTTTTATATGCCAGTGAGTTCCAATGACGGAAGCTAGTGGTAAGCACGGTGACCGTGTTCGCGACGGGAATTAAGTGTCATGAAAGGCGTACGTCTGCCTCGTTGCGGCCCACTTCACAACTATACGGAAGCTTTAGAAGCCGTCGATTCTAATTTTTTGGAGATTCTGGCGCCTTGAGGTTGACGACGAGCTCTTACAGTGTGGAGAACGACGATCGGGGGTTTCTAAGCGATCATTAACGTTTCAACAAGGCTGATTAAGGTTCTTACGGGGTGAAAAGGAACCAGTGAGCCAGAGTCGAGGGTCGCTTCATCGAATAAATGAACAAATGACGGTCGAGAGCGAGGACAGCCCAAATATATTCACAAAATCTTTGCGTTCTTGCAACCCCGGTATAGGGCAGTGGTCTGAGCCTGCGACGACCTGCATTCCAAGAGGACAGGTGTTCGATCTGCGTAAGAGCCGCACCAACTGATCCCACAGTAATACCGAAGGGATGAGAACAATCAAGAGCAGAAATCAAACTCCTGAGGAAGGGGGAAGGTTAAAAAATCTTTTTCTCTGTTGTTCCTCTTAGAGTGACGGGGCCAAGGTCTTGCCACACCCTGAAACGAGTTCCTCCTTCAAACTTGCACTGTAATCTGGATTTGAATCATCTATTCGCCGCGATCTGGATATCGTATAGTTGCTATACATTCCCAAGCCCGCCCTCCAGCTGCCTCGATTCTGTCTTCGTCCCAAAGCTCCATATCCACACTCGGATAGGTGGCAAAGGCCGTATTGAATTCATCCCAATCCCTTCTTGGCCCGATCCACATCACGGTCTGCAGACCATTGGTCCTGTGTGCATTTAGATACTCCTCGATCAGCCCTACTCGCTTCGGATACACAAATAGCCACGCTTTGGCCGTTTTGGATAGAGGATCGAGGGCCCAAGTTCCTTGCACACACCGATGTGAAGTGGGTGGGAGGTACTTGTTCGGACTTGGCATTACCTCGACGCCTACGAGATTGAGAGTGTATGGCTCGGTAATGGATTGAAGCAGGGATTCTACAAGGCCCGAGCCACTGCCTATAGAGAGAGTGAGGTCGGGCGCCGCGGGAAGAAGCCCATGGATTGCTCTGAGAAGAGGCAGCGAAAAGCTCAAGCACGAATCGGGATGGGACTGAGGCTCGCTTGTTAGCTGTGGGAGTAGGGGAGGACTGAAGCTTTCGATTTCAGCTTCAGGTCCATCGGGATCGATAGTAGGCTCTGACATGCCTGAGGGAAATTGATGGTGGCGGTTCCTGCGAAAGAGGAAAGGCAAACTCCGGCCGCCGTGCCACTGATTCCTGCCTAATTCCCATGGCTTGGATATCACTTACCTCCATCAGCAATCACGCACTCACAGCGGAATATGAAAAGGGTTGGCTCTAATGGGTTCTCGAATATCGGGCCAACCTCAGACCATGCAGGCAGGATCAAGTGCGCCAAATTTATATGAATTGAAATCCACCGAAAATCGTCCTTATATGGGGCACATGCACCAACTTCTGCCAGTGTATTCCGACTTTCTTCCTATTTCCTCCTGGAAATGACGACGGAGTTCTTCCGATGCGTTTATAAAAGCCACTTCAATGAAATGCGCGTTGCGCCGCAAGGACACTGCTGCTGATCGAACAACATGCTTCTGCTCCTGACTTTCCTAACCTTTACACTCTTGTTGGCTCGTTTGTCGAACGCTCAGTCGCCCGCATGGGGACAGTGCGGTGGAATTGGATGGTAGGTAATCGAATGTCTCTCGTGAAATAGCCTGTCTCATGAATGTATCTTCTCTAGGTCGGGTGCTACTACTTGTGTTTCGGGGTACACCTGCGCCGTCGTGAATCCTTGTGGGTACACATAACTCGCGTAACACTAGGCCCTAACACACCGCCTTAGACTACTCGCAATGCACTCCGGGATCTGGATCTACCCCTACGACTACCAATCCCGGAGGCTCCAACCCTCCTGCTAGCTCTACTGCAACTGGCCCCAACCCGACCGGTTCTCAGATTCGCACCGTTCAGGATCCCGTCTTCCATCTCTATCTCCAGAACAGCAGTACGTGCTCAATTATAATAATCATATCCTACCAATTCCCTCCCCGTAGATGGAACCGCCGTCCTAGGCCCTGAATCGTCCTCCGGCTACTTCAAAATCGGCAGCACCATCACTCTCAACTCGTCCTCAGGTTCCTCTCTCTACCTTAACGCCAACACCTCCAGCACCACGTCTTACAAAGCACTTTCTTTTGGTGCAACGGCTACTACGACGAACTGGGGACTGGAGGGCGATACTATCATCATTACGTCTCCTCGTCAACTCAACTTCATCGCATGCAAGGCCGGGAGCTCGTCTTTATGGAGCGTATTCTTGCAGACAGGGAATGATACCCCGAGCGGACAGACTTGTACGGGGATCATAACGATGCATCTGCCTTGCTTGTGTTAGGTGAAGAGTTCCTCGAGGGAGGTGTGGATTTACTTCATGGCAATGTATAAACTATCTTGGGGCTTCACAGGAAGTGGGAGTACTAGGTTTACTTCCGACAAGTACGTCGAAGCTTCGATATGCAGACACAATCTTTTTTGTCATCCCATGGTCCTGTGGCCGTCGAGCTGCCTGTCAGTCGGAAGTGCAGTTCTATTCTCATTGACGTTAATCGTCTCTTCAACCGCACGACTTCTACAGGCGTCGTCTTGGTGATCGGCTGGCTGAGCATGACTGAGACACTCTTGCAGCTGATGGTGTCCGATCCTAGAGGACTGCAATGAAACGAGTTCTAGTAAGAGCTGGACTGGCGTGACCGGCAGTGGACGTGACCACCCACTAGTCTTGTTGGTACTGTATCTACTTACCTCGATCTTATCGCATTACCACCATCTACACTTTGTCTACACTGACATTTTCCCCGTTTCCCGTATTCCCGTATTCCCGGAGCATAACGACATATCTTCAGCCTCCACAGCGTCAATTTAATATCAAAGCACATGGACTGGCGTTGTTTCATACGTCGTTTCTCGGTTTTGACAAGCTCAGTACGGCGGTGCCAGAAGAGGAATGTTGGCTAATTCTACAGCCTGACGACAAGATCGTAAGTATTCATTCTGCTTGAAGGACAGGTCACCAAAGCTCAGCCGTTCGTCTCGAGTCCAGGGTGAGCTCTAGGAATCGTGGTCGCGATTTTCATTCCAAGGATGATCGATGGATCCCAAGGGCTCTGAGTCCTGTTGTCCACGATACACGGAGGCCTATAGTATGTCGTTTGAGCAAGTGAGATATGTGCACTTCAAGTCTGTTTCTCAATCTCGCAAGCTTGCTGTGGCATAGGCTTGATGATGTTATGGAACCATGGAGGAATGATGCTGTCCCGTTTCTTTGGACCCATGGTGGGTAATCATCCTCCCATCATCCTTTGGTACTCAATGTCGCGGCACAGTTCTGGGAAGGTTGAAACAGCCGTGCTAGTAGATGTCATCATCAATATGCGAATGGCGTGTATGAATATGTACGTCCATGGTATTCACACTCTCGACTCTCGATTACATTGACCCTTGTTCTATCTTTAGGTGGTTGCAATCTCATCCATCATGATAGGGAAATGTTTGGTGTTCTAAAGGGCTTGGAACTTATATCTGATATTCAAAGTTTATGGTCATAGTGGAGTCCTATAGAACGTTTGAACCAGTCGGCCAAAGCCGAGGTCTCGGAAACACGAGTGGCTATTGGTTGCCGGTCATTTAGCCGCACCATTGAAGTGTCTAGACTCTTAACCCCTACCTTGACGTTGCTCATGGTATCCCATACATAGGACAAATCATGTCTAACGGAGACCTTCAAGGACGTCTCGCTTCGTTCGTACGACGCCGCCGTCAATCAGGTACTGTTATCGCCCGACCTGCAAAGGCGCGCGGCGCCAGACGGCGAGGTAGAGACCGGATATTTCTGCGTCGTTTGCTGAGCACGAAAATGGGTCTTTTCCTGCCGTTTCTTCATTCCTTCTCACTCATACCGTCAATACCGTTCTCCAGGTTTCCCAGCTGTTCAGATCCGGGGAGCAGGACGGCTACGACTTATACAGTTCACCGACATCAAGAACTCGTTTCCGGAGACCAACGTAACAAAGCAATGGAGGGCTTTTAATAATCGTTATACGCATTGGGGTTTTCGGGATCCGTGCAAATCTGCTCGTATGTATTCAAGTGAGATTTAAGAGTCCCCATCTTGGTAGAGATGCAGCGACTTGAAACGCCTCCAGAAAAGGTGTCGGAGCTGTATAACATGGGCGCGACTGGATTACGAGTCGATGCTCAAGCTGCAATCCCCCCTAGTTCTCTGGCTCCGCCTGCAAACGTACTCCTTCCTGACGACCGAGGTACGCGCTTTGTCGTAAGTTTGACCATGGACTGACGCTCCTACATCTCAGTGTTCGTCACCGTCGTTCACTCCGTCGCCATAGCCATCACGATCCTTCGATTGGCGCGTCGGATCCGTATCAAGCTTCTTTCTTGGGATGACTATTGGGCTGCTTTCTCTGCGGTACTGGTTGCGGTGTTTTTGGTTGTAGATTGGGTGAAGTGGGTCTCATGTGAGTATCGAGGAGTGTTCTTGCATTTGGGGACTGACACGGACCTACCTTCCCATCTCCCTCTAACAACTTATGGTCAGTAGAAGACAAGGTGTTGATCATGGACGCGGCGGAGTACAAAAAGAAAAGTATGGCTATGGTCTCCGCTCTCATGGCAATATCTCTTGGGGTTATTTGGTGGGTACATACCATCTTTTGTTCACAGCTCACGGTACAACTTTTTCTTCGCGTCATTCGCTCGTTCTTCAAGGTGCTCCCGGGTATCCCTCGCCCTTTCCATTGCTCGTATCCTGCCCCCCAGTCGCCTCCGGATAATGGCGTTGGGGTTGTCGGTAGCATGTTTCGCAGCCATGGCCATAACCATCACGGTGAAATTGGTCGTTTTCAACGTTCCCACTCTTCAAACGAAGCCAAAAGTCCAACGATGGATTTATGGGACCTTTCATGTTGTCGGTGAGCGAAACCTGGTCTTCGGCGTGCTTCTCGGTCTCATTCTTGCTTCGAACTCGAATCAATGTCCGTCACTTCTACGCTATCGTTTGCTACCGCCAACATTCCCGGGCGGCTCCTACCTGTTGTCGGGCCCCTTCCTCGATAGGTGGTGTGGTATCGTCTATCGTCCTGACGGCTATCCCTCTCTATGCCTTTTGGAATAGCACCTCCCTCCCGCCTGCGGAACGACGACTCATCCTAGTGCTCTTCGCCAGTGGACTTTTGAACTTGATTGCCTGCTGCGTGCGAACGGCCTTTACCATAGACGGGGAAGATGAAAGAGGTCTCTCGTATTCAATAAATTTGCAGGTACGTTCCTATCCTCATGTAACCATAATCTTAATTCCGAACAGATCTACTGTTTCATAGATGGCGACCGCCGTCGTAGTATGCAACTTCCTAGTGGTGATAACGACGTTGTTCAGATTAATCTTCTGGAGGAAGAGGACGACCACTGAGGCCGAATCAGATGAAGAATATAACAGTGGAGAACGTACGATCGACCTCGGCAGGACTCGTGATGGTACCGCACGTACTCGTACATGGGGACTTACCTTGACGACGATTGAAAGCACTCATAGTGCCGAAGACTGGCAGTCGCAGTTCACGGAACTGAGCGAGCTGCAGGAGCGAACAAATTCCCTTAGGTCGTGTGCGAGTGCAACATGTCCAGGCATGCTACCGGAGCTTGACGCGGAGACTACGGAGGGTGGGGGGACTTCTGTATCAAGAACAGCGACGAAGTCTGTCGAGTGAGAGCGAACGAATTGATATCTTGTTTTTGATCGTTTTACTTGTATTATCTTAGATTCAGGATGTTAGGCAGATATCAACCGTTTGGAATTGTATTTACCAGCATGGCTGCCTCAGTGGGGCCTACCACCCTGGTACACCGAAGCAGCGTGATTATCTGCACGTCAGGCTCACTGGAAGTTCCGAATTAGGAAGGAGTATATCCTTATCGGGATGGCACCAACCAGCTTCTCCAATGTCTTGTGTTTATCGAAAGCCAAGAATGTAGGTTAGGTTCCCGAACTATGTACCGTACGTGACTTCATGGCTCCCGTATAGTCTCCCCTAGGCAGAATCTCCACCACGCTGCGGGCCCTCGCGTAGTAGCTCGCACCTGAGGACCTATCCATCTGAATCACACGTGGACCGATGGATCCCTATGGAGCGTTTGAGACCGTCTATTGAGGTAACGTACAGAGTATAAACGCTTATTTACAAGATGGAAGAAAGCGGAAGAAAAACACAGAAAGAAAAAGCGAAAGACATATACGATTCAATGCACATTGCACACATATTCATAATCGAAAAGCTTAAAAGAGATGTTTGTACATAGACACTTGAGACATGCGAGAGCGAGGGGGAGACTAGACTAGAGGATAAGATATACGAGGCGAGCTAGAGAAACGGTCAGAAAATCTTGAAAATATCTGAGGTGAAGTGAGGCGGGACAGAAGATTCGACAATGCAGATGTGATGTCCACAATAAAGATCACATAATAACGTAGCGGAAATGGGAAATGAAAGCGGGTTACCGACCAGCAGTACCAGGATTGCCAGCGTGGTTATTAAGATCAGTCTGTCGCTGCCAAAGCAGCTCGGCCCAAAGAGGGTGGGGAGGTATGTGTCCCACCAGTGCTCGAAGGATCTCCAACCTATAGGACGAATGATCAGCGTGAAATAACCGGATGGCTCAGTGGTTGACGACGTACCATCGAGCCTTCTCCTCGTCCGTATCGGCGAAGAAGCAAATCTCTTCGTCGTTGGGGAAAATCAAGCGGAACGAGCGCTCCACTCCATACACGCCATCATACTCGCGATTGCTCATGTTTGTTTTGCCAGACGAGGGGCTCAGCATGCCACTTCTGCCCTCCTGGTCGTCCTGAACAGCAATCGCATTCTTCAGATTGATAGTGGCAGTGACTCTCTTTGTGACATCGTTGAACGCGACGAGATTGCCACCCACAACTCGGAGTCGACGACGACGCCAGGACTAGAGAAACAAACGGTGAGTCATTTATAAATTAACCAGAATATGGTAAATCGCTCACGCTACAATCGCCTCCACTCTGCGTCAAAGTTCCCTCGAAGTAGGTCACCTTGTGCCAGTTGACGTGCCTCAGTCCCCTGTGGCATTCGTCCAAACTCTGTGGGAGTTGCTCTGGTGGGATACCAGGCAAGGGAGGAAGCCTGAACATCTGTAGAACCATCTCGCCCACTTGCAATGTCGACGCTTTGCCACCAAGCTCCAATCGTTGTCCGATCAAGGGGAACGATGTCTCGAAGAGTTTGGTGTCGCATCGTTGAGCAATGTCCTTGAACGATATGAAGGCGCGGGCGAACGTCCCATCTGGCTTCATGTATCGAGCGAGGTTCTCAGGTAGACGGTGGACGGGAGGTGGGGGGAACTCGTTGACAGGAATAAGGACTCTTTCCTTCTCCTTGTCTTTCGATTTTTTCGGTGAGGACGAGAACAGGCCGAACATCCCACCGCTTCGAGAGCTACTCTTACTCGAAGAGGAGGCCTGCTGGACCATGGGCGGAGGTCGTGGTTGAGGGGGAGGTGGTGCAAGGGCCTTGAATTGAGTGATGATATGAGGGTCACGCTTTACTTTGAGGGTGAGCGTGAACTCGAGTTTGCTGTGCTCGATTCTGGAGGACAAAGGTCAGCGGTCGTATGGGCAACTAAGTACCGACTCACAGCTCGAACTCTTGGCCTATAGGACATTCCTTAGCCAAACGACATTCCGGGGTTGTGACAAAGTGAATGCCGTTGTTCAGGGTGCAGGACATGGTGGTTGGCTCTACAGGAATGGGAACATGCAAGTTCCTGACTCCCACCACTTTGACGAATACCTTTCCGTACGCTTTTCCGGGGTTCTGGTTGGAACGATACTCCTTGATCTGTTTGGCGTACTCGTTCTATGATAGGGAATGTTAGAGAACCAGGGATGAATATCGACCAAGTTAGCCTCACCATGTCTGAGGGTCGACGGATAGGCCTCCACGCTTTTCCGACGTTAACGTCCCCAGGACCAGCCATATGAGAAACGCTGGAGGAGGCGTAGATTGCTTCTCTCTCGCGAACCTGATATTTCTGTAAAACTATGTTAGCCACTGTCTCAAAAGATAGCAACATCCCACGATCACTCTTACCTTCTTGGGCGGGTTGTCCATTTTCTGCAGTTCCTTCTCAATCGTAGCTTCCAATGCATCCTCTTCAGCGACTGGCTCGACGTCCAGCTTGGCCTCCCCCTTCTTGACAAGATCATGGACGTCCCCGGTACTCATGCTCCTCCTCCGACTAGGCCGCCCCAGGCCGATACCGCGGCCCCTCCTTGCAGGAGCTTGAACCTCACCACCCTCGAACATCATATCATCTTCATCCTCTTCCATCCTCCTCATCGCTCTTCTCTTCTGCAAAATCATCTCTTCTCTCGCTCGAATATTGTCCTTTACCGGGGGCGGCGGTGCTATTGTCGAAGACTCGCTCGCCGTCCGACTCAAGGCAGCACCAGACGCAGACTCCATCATGACCCTCGCCTGATGACTCTGTCCAACCCGAAGTCCCAGTGGCTGATCGTCGTCGTCCGAATGAACATGCTCTTCGGTCGTGGGCATAGAAGTATCAGCCTGCTGGTGTGGATCAACGTTGGCCCCAACATCCTCCATAAGCCGATCCAACGCGCTCCTCATATCCATACTAACGTCCTCGTCCGATGCGCCCATTCGGACCATGTTGCTGCTGATAGAACTAGTCTTCGAGTGCCGCGATCCTTGCGAGTCTCCAGACGCCCGAGAAGCAACACTCTCTTGGACGCTGAAGTTGTCATTGAACCGCGTCCGTGCAGGTT
Organism: Marasmius sp. AFHP31; assembly: GCA_024721195.1. Taxonomy (NCBI): domain Eukaryota; kingdom Fungi; phylum Basidiomycota; class Agaricomycetes; order Agaricales; family Marasmiaceae; genus Marasmius; species Marasmius sp. AFHP31. The sequence goes on from JANHQD010001052.1 coordinate 53,709, forward strand.
GGTAAGATGAAACTTCCATATCGTCCAAGTCGATACCCAAGCCTCCCAACCCAAATTTGCTCCCAAAGTCGAGGTTGAATTTGGAAGAACCTCCACCGAGACCTAGAGTACCAAGCATAGGTGGTGCCTTACGCACACCAAACTCTTCTTCATCCTCTTCCTCCTGCTCCTCTTCTTCATCCTCCTCCTCCATCTGCTCCTCCTCTTGTTCGCGTGCCGTTTCGTCTTCCTCGTCGCTGTGTTCTTCTCCCTCATCCATCTGGGGATGATGATGATGCTGAGCAACACCAACCACAAATGCTGTCGTCGCCGTCTCCATCACCGCTTGTCCAATAACAGCCTCCTCAGCACTATTGGCATCCGTCATAGTCATGACCGACGCTTCCTCAGCCCTCGCACCCTGAGGTTCGGGCGGCAGTTCATTCAAGATATCGTCAATTGGATCAATGGCCTTCCCCTTGCCTTTATCGAGAGTTGGAGAAGGACGAGGACTGCTGTCCCGCCTCTCTTCCTGCACTTTCCCCTCACCAGGAGAAGGCTGAGGAACCGGACTACCACTCCCGAACCTTCGGGCACCCATCAGCCTCATCCTCACATCTTCCCTGCTAATCCTCGGCCGCAATCTCGGGGAAGGTGTTGACCTAGGTGCAAGGCCGGCTGGGGGCGGAGTCCCAGCATGAGGAACCACTCCGGTTGGAATGGGGGGAAGGGGAGAGCGTCGAACTGCCTGTCGGTTGGGTGAGAGCGGAGAGAAAGCCCCACTTGAACGAGATGACGTGGGCATGGGGGACTGGGAGAAGGATGTGTCCCTGGTGGGCATAGGAGACACAGATGCATCGAGCGATGTGTTGAGGAGTCGCTGAAGGATATGTTCTCAATTAAATGTTTGCATACGTTGAAATCAAAGGGAAACGCACCTCATTGGACTGTCCAAGGTCTTTCTCCATGGCACTCAAATTCATCTCACCGGATCGATCGTTTTCATTGACAGATGAAGCAGAGACGAAGCTGCTACTTCCCTCTTCTGGGAGACGTTCGTCTTTGAGGCTAGGCATGGCGAAGGGATCGTCTCCGAGATCCGCGTTGATAGACGTATGTCCGTGGTCAGGTGTGTTATGTACACCATCTAGAATCCTTGTTAGAAAAAGCCAGAGAAGTAGACGAGACGCAACTTACCAGCACCGAGATCAAACTTGGGGATGGGGCCTTCCAAACCGCCGTCGTAGGTGGAGTGCTGCTTGGGCTTCACGGGAGATGGGGAGTCCGGCAGCATGTCCACATCCTTGTCGTTGACATGCTCATCTATCCTTGCCTCCCTTGCACGTTCGGCGTGTGACGACCGGCCCAAAGGCGGGGATGAGACGGGAGTCTGACGAGGGGGAGTAGAGTTCGCGGTAGGTAGAGGCGATCCAGATCGCGAACCAACATCCGGGAAAGCAATGGGGTGGTTGAAAGGGATAGGGCTTTGTTTCGCTGGGGAATCGTTATGAAGTTGGGCATGATACCTTAGGGTACGATCACGATGATGAGACCGACCAAGAGGAACACCATCTTCGGTCTCGAGATCTGGCGGTAGTTCATTGTGTTCTCGAGGCGGCGTGCTCATAACGGCGGAATTGTGTCCTGCGAAGAGGTCGTCTACGAGTCCGTTGATGCTGGTATCACCATCCAACCGCAGTCCCGGATCCAGTTCGTTGTGTCCAGAGTCAGAAAGCTCGACACTCTCGTAAGAGTCATCGTCTGAAGTATGTGTGTCCATGGGTTCTGCGTTCTGCTGATGTGGCTGGTGTTGTTGACCCTGGAAAAATGGATCGTCCATATCATCATCCTCGTCCCCATAGTCATCTGTATCTAAAGCCTCCTCGTCGTCGTCGTAATCAATGCGATCAATCTCCAAAACGTCCATTTCGTCGTTAAACGTCACAGTTTTGCGCCTGGCACGGCGTCCGCCACCACTGAGTCGTGGACCATGCATTCGCTTTGACACTAAAGACGAACGAAGGGGGGAGCCCGATCCCGGTGCTGGTATCCGTGATGCAAATGGTGGGTTCGGCTGAGGTAAATCATCATGTTCTGTCGCTGTCTGGGGCTCTGCTGGCATCGGTGGAGGAGCTGTACGGTCATGTTTGCTATAAGGCACCCTTCGGAAAGGACTCTTTGTGACTGGCTCCCTTTCAATCAAGCCTTGATATGTTTTCGACTGTTTTCTATCCCGCTTCAAAGCAAATGGTCTTTCGTTCTCCTCCTCTGCCTGCTGATGCATCGAAGGAGGGCGAGGTCGCTTTTCACCTGACACTCTGCGAGTTGGAAAAAGAACTGGAACTGGGGGATGTCGAGAAGGAGTGGATGGGGTCGGTATCTGTGATTTGAAGGGTGATTTTGAGACGAGATTATTGGTCCTCATTGCTCTATAGCTAGATGAAGAACGGCGAGCAAGGTCTGCTTGTGTTGGTTGTTGGGAGTCTCGCTTTGGCAGACGAAGGGGAGAGGTCGGATCTGAGGCAGTAGAAGAGCTAGGAGGAGAGTTCCAGCCCATGCCGGAGTCTCTGAGGATTGAGCTCTTCATTGGGTCTGGGGAGTTTGAAGGCAGACGGTCTCTAAGCGGTGCGCCCTTCATCGTCAACCATCAACAATGGCCTCGTGGGAACTTTCGCTTCTTCCAATCAACGCGTACACCACGTGAAACCGTAACGTGATCGTGGTTCATCCCGCACGGACCATCTGAAGAATGCTTCCTTCCTCTTTGAGGAGTTTGAGTTTGCTTTCGTGCGTTGTTTCAAGTGCATCCGGGAGAAGGCTTTACTATCCGAGTACTTATCGTGCAATGGATGGATACGGGTGAGGTTTCATGGACAATCAAATAATACTAATCGATGTGGCGCGTGTAGTACGAGACAAGCGTAGGTTCCTATACACTTATGGAGCTTTACAGGACATTTGGAATGCCAGAATACATTGCAAGGCCTCGCTACCGACGCGTATGGGCGAGACTGAATCCTCTCTTCCTCTCTGGATCAACCCACCCTTTCCTTTTACGCTATGACATTAACTTGAAGTCCCCAACCACCGAGTTCGTCCTCAAGCTTCAAGTCTCGAAGTAACGACAATTTCCTGGACGTAGGTGAACAGAAGAGCGACGAGAACGACCGCATATCGAAGACTACCGTCCAACGAGATGCAGAAGAACAAAATACGGAGAGGGGGGGGTAACAGCGCGCAAGTTCCCCATGAGCTACTCACTTCAACTTCAAGGGAGCCTCTGTTCCATCTTCATTAACAAGCCAGCCGGGCCTCTGAACCAGCCGTTCCCAACGGCTGACAAAGGAAATTGTAGACACTGTAGAACTCATGCTCCCCTTGAGAAACACCCCAATTGGTGAATGGCAATAGCATAGCCTCGAGTGTCCCATATACTGCAAACAACAAGGATGGCATGGTGAAGGACGCAATAGGAAGAAAGCACGCAAAACACTTGTTTCAAGAACTTCGAGAAGATGGAAGCTCATCATCCCTGTGGGGAAAATAAGTCAGCGCCTAGTCGTATCGAAAGAGAAACTTCGCGAACACCAGAGTACAAAGGTTCGATAAAACTCAGTCTCGTGATACGCTGGTCTGGATTTTCCCATCCAAGACCGTAGAGATGCAGGCATACAAATACCAACTTGAACATATAGCACAGTAGTGAGTCACCGAAGGGTACTGGTTGGACATAGTGACGATGGATCATGGCTATAGGAGTGACGAAGGTAATCAGTGCAAGGGCTCTCGTCAAAACCCTCCCAGAACTAATGCCAAAATCGATCAGAACGATGCCCGGCTGGCACAGTTGAAATTGCAGTCGAAGCAAGATATCGTCACGCCGGACGACTTCCCGATTGTTGAAAGGAGTAGACAAGTTTTGAGCGCCCCGTGCACAAAGAAAAAGAAAGATTTCACCAAAACCAAAGTATAGAGGTTCGAAAGATCATGGCATCGTGAGGCTCTGGTCCATTTTCCCCACCGAGGCCTATCAGCTCGGCTAGGAAGCATGAGTGAGGTGCCGAGGGGTACTAATTCGACGCAGTAACGATGAACCATGACTATGGAAGAGGCGAAGGCGAGTAGAGCAAGGGCCTGCAAGATGCCTTCCCAAGGTGAGTCAACGCCGAACTCGACCAAGACTGGTTGGACACCTCGAGATGTTGACGGCCTGTCTGTCATGAACTGAACAAGAGGGTTCGTGGCTGAAGTACTTGGGTAAATATTGCGATCAGAATCATCAGATTACGAAGCTGAAAATTACACTTCGGAAGTTTGCTATTCACCCAAGTCTGACTGAGACTCTCAGCAGGTAACTTCACCCTATGCTCCTACTCCCGACTTCTGCTCTGCATTCGAGGGAAATCTTATCGCATAAATAAAAACTACCAAGGCCTACGGTATATATTCAGAACACCTATTCGGATACCTATTATCATATGTTTCCTTCCAGCCAGTGAGTGCGTACAACGTAGATCACTTTCCAAACCTTTATATATTGTATTCTTCAACCTTTCCTTGTTGAAGATTATCGTTTATCTCCTGGAACCCAAATGCGTACCAGCAAGCTCGCGCTCCAAGCTTTCACTGGGGTCATCCATAACTGGGGAAGGCGGGCGCTTGTAAGGGGTGGTGAAGCTGGAAGTTCCACCATCCTCTTGCATCGGAGAGTTCAAAATTTCGTCCCTCGAAGGAATCGGCAAACTGTACGACAGCGAGTTTAGTCGATGCTCAAATCAAAACACAACGCAATAGACCACCACGCACCTGTCTTGCCTGCGAATCTGACCGCTGGCCCTAGCCTGAGCGCGAACCTCAGCACGGAACTGGTTGACCTCTTCGACGATCAACCTCTTCATTCCGTCGATACTCTCCTCCTCTTCGAACCCGAAATCAAATTTCTGATATCGCGATTGTGAGGACTCGAAGTCTCGAGAAGGTGGACTGGACTTACGGTGTCGCACGTGGGTTCGTCGGCGGGATCGTGCCAGACCTGGAGGTAAGGGTGGTTGAGAGCTTGTTCACAGCTGATCCGCCTCGCGGGATCGAAGCAAAGCATCTGAGAGAGCAAATCGATGGCCAAGGGGTTGGCGTGAGGGAATAAAGTGGAGAACGGGACGCGGGGCTTGATAGGGAGCGATCGGATATACTCTTGAGCCTGAAATACGAAGGCGCGTGAGTTATTCGATAACATTAGCTACTTTGGGGTTCTGAAAAACGAACACGAGGAGATCCAACGCGGCGAAGAGTGTCTTCAGAGGGCGTTCCGAGATAATGAAGGATTTGGTTGAGCTGGTCAACGTAGCTAAAAGAGGTTTAATGAGTTGATCGATCTGTACTCGAGCACTGCTTCTACGCACTCTCGTCCCTTGAAGATGGGCTTTCCTCCCAACAATTCAGCCAGGATACAACCCACAGACCAAACATCGATAGCAGTAGTCTAAGAGAAGTAATTCAGGACAGCGCAAAGACCTCACTACCCGAAGCCCAACTCACGTAGTTCGCGAAACTCAACATGATCTCCGGAGCACGATACCATCTGGTAGCGACATACTCGGTCATGAATCCTTGATTACCGGCCGCCTTCGAGGTTCCACTACCAGGGGTGTACCCACGAGCAAGACCGAAGTCACAAATCTTGAGCTCGCAGTCAGCGTTGACGAGAAGGTTTCCAGGTTTGAGATCACGGTGAAGAACGTTCGCGGAGTGGATGTACTTGAGACCGCAAAGAGTTTGGTAGAGGAAAGATTGGAAGTGAGCGTCGGTGAGAGGCTGTCCGGAGCGGATCTATCGACAAAAACGAGCGTTCTTGAATATTGCGATCGAGGAAAATGGGTAGTTGACTCACGATCGCGTGTAGATCAGCTTCCATGAGTTCCTCCTACAGAGAAAATGAGCCGATGGACAAAGGACAATACCCGAAAACGCACGTAGAGATACACCTCGTCAAAGTTTCCATCGGATCTGAATACAATGTCCATGTCGTAGAGGCAGGTAATCTGACAACGTCGTGAGCGCGCCGAATTCATGATTGACCGGGCGATCCTACATTTTTATGGCCCCGGAAGTGATGAAGCAGCCTAGAAATCGATGCTACCCATCAGCGCCGTCTTTAACAGCCAAAATACCGACTGCCTGTACCTGATCTCGCGAAGGCACCGCTTGGTTAAAATACGCTTTTGCTCCGGTGTCAGCGACCTGAAATCGACCTCATCGCATAGAAAAAACGAACCTTGGTGTTGATGTTCGTGATCTTTTTGATAGCGCAGCCATCGCCGGTCTGGCGATGTCGAGCAGCAACGACGCAACCATAGGCACCCTGACCGAGTTCCTTGACAAACTCGTATTCGGAATCGACGATAAACGTCGAATTCAACGCCGTGAAACTGTGTCTCTGCATGGCTGAGAGGATGTAGATGGACGTTTGAGTGAAGAGAGGGCTGTAGAGATCTTTCGAAGGGGGTTACTAGGGCTTGCCGGTACAGCCAGCTGCACAACATCGCCATACAGCGCTCATCTGTTCACATCAAATTGTCCCTGTCCAACCGGTCAGTTATCATCAAGCCTCATCAAGCATCGCATCTTTTTTTCTACCTTGTGTGGATTCCAAGGGATCCATCATCAACTATGGAATGCCAGCCCGTAGCAGACCGCACTGGAAAAGAGAAACTAGATTTTTTTTTGCGGGGATCGTCCTGGATCGTCATAAATGTACTGCTTTCCGCAGTTGCTGCTGGGGAAATCTCCCACAGTGCGGCCATATCCGCGATATCGCGCCCATCCAAACGTGTGGCTGAATATGGCTCTCCTCGGGCAAGACGGATGGTGACCGAATGGGCCCACTCTGCACTGGTATTGCATTCAGGATCCTGCAAAGGGCGACATTTTCATCATCGGGAGGATAATCAGTCCGGGCCCGGGAAAATCCAAAAGCGCTATGAAGTTGAAACGCCCTCTTGGCTCAGGGGTTTTCTACTTGAAACAGTAGGTTTCATTCCTCCCTCTTAGGATATATACGGGGGCGTCTCTTCAAAAATCAAGCTCTCACCTCCGTTCGTTTGAAATGTGAACAGACCGAAGTGTTGCTGGACTCCAGCTGGGAAACGAATATCTACTAATATCACTCCAAATGGTGGCTAGCCGAGCCTGACTGCGGGTATCGCCCTTTGACGGGCGTATATCTCGGGCAGTGCAAACTTGATGGCGGTGGTCTCACATACTATTACTTATCGATAGAGTATAAAACCTGCAGCCCCTTGAGGGTGATTTTCATTCTCATTCCCCCCATTCACATCCACAAAATGGCACCTCACTTCCTCTGCTGTCTGCCCATCCGTTTTGGCGCTTTCATTATCGCCTTCTTCTCCATCCTCATTGGATTGGCTACCGCTGGTATAGCATGGGCAGGAGTGTACTTCGATGCCACCGACAAAGACAGTGAGTGTACAATCACTATTGGACACTAACTCTGCCTCTAACTCGTTTTTCCTCTATCAGTCGAATTGCAAAACGGAGAGACATTCAAGTTGACGACTCGGCAGAAGGTTGTGCTCATCATATATGGGGTCGTCTATACCCTTTTCACTCTTTCGGCACTGTTTGGGTGAGTCTCTTTTCTCATGCGACACAGCGACGTCCCGGATCTCATTTTCCTCTCTGTGCAGCTTGATTGGCGTCATTATCAAAAGAGTCAACTATATTCGCATGTTCTCTGGTTTCCTCAAAGGCTTCTTGGTCGCCACGATCATCCTCGCCATCGTACAAATCGTATTCTTCTTCATCGACAAGGACTCCAACTGCACAGTCGGCTCTGATAAGCACGGAACATGCGTGAAGAGCAACGGCTTGTCGACTGGCGCAGTCATTGCCATCGTAATCGTCTCGATGTTGATTCCCATCCTCTTCCAAGCCTGTACGTTTTTTTTACCTTGGTCTATTCATTTCAATAAGATCCTGACCTGGCACCTTTGAATTGCAGATGCATGCTGGATCATCTCTGACTGCATAGAGTACCTCGAGGACCAATACATCGGTTCTCGCAATGTGGGCATGTACCCCTTCTCCCAGCCCTACGCCGCCGTGAAACCCCACGAGGCCGATCTCAACCACCCCTACAACAAGCCCTACGACAGCCACGCATAATGACGACGATGAACGTGAAGAACACGATGTATCCATCATCTCTTCCAGTATTACGCACCCAGTTTTTGTAGCATTTTCGGACTGTTTCTTCATACATATCGCTTACCACTAGCATTGCTTTATCTATTATATTCTCCCGCAATCTTGAGTAATATACTTGCTCACCAGGCAATACGATGACAATCGAGCACACTTGAATATCTTTCTTCCTCGAGCGAGCCGCGAATGAAGTGTATTTGAGGCGTGAGTACAGGTAGGGTCAGCAAGTAGGAAGCAAGTATGATAAACTACACAACTAAAATGCCAAAGAAAAAAAAGAGTCAATGCAAGAGAGTCAGTCAAAAGTCATTAGCCAGTCATCCGGTCAGAAAAATGTCGGGAGATGTGCACGGAGAAGAGCAAGAAAGGTAACGGTAATAAAATCGTAAGGAAAGGTAGTTTCAAAAGAATGACACATCCAGTAAGAGGAAAGGGTTCGAATAACTGACTATAGATATTTGGGAAGGAATCCATACCTCGGCCTAACCCCCACCCCACCGAGGCAGTGATAACAATCTCCAGCCACTTCCCGCCCTCATGCTCCTCTCGCCAAGGTATATGTCACCAAAACGTAAACCACTAGCACCACCTCCTGCACAGGGTTTCTACAAGTGTATCCACTCTCCGTACATGTTTGGACGTTCACCCCGTAGATAGGCCTCAAAAGTACGTTTCAAAACCGCGGACCAGTCCAGATCCCTTTTGTCTTCCGCCGTCGATATCGCGGTCCCATTGCTCAGATGAGGACCGAGGTCAGGGAAATTGCGTGTCGAATCGGATAATCTCGACCTGGGAGGTGGGAGGTAAGCACTTGCTACGTCTTCCGCCGATGAGCCAGAACAGAGTACGCACCAAGAATTATGGAAGTGATATGAAAACGCGCCCTTGAAGAATCCATCAAATCCAACAATCTGTGGAGTCGCGCTATCGACGGCCGGAGTTTCAAAGAATTCTTCAAACCTGAAGATGATACATCAGTCAATTCGTCTAAACCTGTAATCGGAAATAGACTTCAACAACGTACTTCGAGAAATACGGCATGGGCGGTCGTTCCCGTTGGTAACCCTCCATATTCAACCAAGCCGAGTCGAACATAGCATCCGGTAGTCTGAACAAGAGTTCCTCCATCTTCGCATCCTTCAAGTAGTCCGTAATCGTCATCGGATGGAAATCGAAGTCGTTCTTCAACGCCGTCCGTAGTAAGAACGTTCCCAGCGCGCTTCCCTTGTTCAGCCTGAGCACTGCAGTGTTGTAATTTTCGTGGAACGACCAACGATAGGCGAAGGCTCCGCGCCAGCCCCACAGTTCCTCCCAGTCACGGAGGAAAAGCGTGTCCGCGTCAAGGTAGACTCCACCGTAAGTATGGCAAACGATGAAGCGGGCCATATCCGAGAGAACGACGGATATCTTGTCGGTCTCCATCTCCCCTTCGGGCTCCGCGGCAGAACCGGTGGGTTCTCCACCTTTCTGTTCGACCTTGTCTGCAACGGATGACTGAGGAGGCCAGTTCTTCGCCCACGTCGGCATAGGAATAGTGTATCCACCCGAATTGAAGATAGTCTTCGCTTTACTCCAGTCGTGCTTGAGCTCCTCCACACTTTCGAGCTGCTCAGTCGTGTTCCAGAACTTAAACTCGATGATGTCCTTGAACCGTGAGTGAAGGAACGGTGCCGACCATTGATTGGTTCGAAGGGACTTGAACGTGTCTTCTTCAGCGTGAGGGTTGAGCATGGTGAACACAAATCCGGGATTTATCCACAACATGAGCTTCGGCGCACATATACGGGATAGTCCAGTCGCGTCCGAGGGAGATAGGTGCAATCCGAGATTCTGAGTGTAGAGGAACGAGAGGATCGCTAAATACGGTTTGTCGGTAAAGGCTCCAGTCCAAAACATGTGAAACAGTCGCGGTTGTTCCGGATCGCAGTAGACATCCGAACCAGATTTGCTCGCGCTTTGTTGATGGTGATGGGCGAACGGCTGTTGGACCATGGGTAGTTGAATTGGCGAAGGCTCCCAGCCTGCTCTGCGACTCTTCGCGAACGCGTCAGGATCATTTTCGGATTCATGTTCACTTCGTAACATTTCACGGTACGAATTTGCTTCGGCCTGTCGTTTAATAGGGGGTTGAGGTGGAGGCGAAGGAGTACGGGCGTGATGTCGGAGTGATTCCGAGTCTTCAACAAAAACGTATTTCCAATCGTCGGGAACGACACGACGAACGCGCTTGCCACTGTCCAGACCTGCGCCCACGCGAAGAACTTCGAGGCAATCACGAACATACTGGGAATAAATTAGAATGGTTGTTGCCGCTCACAGAAAATTGATTACTAACTTTTCCGGTCGCAAAGTCGCAATGCTGCATAATGATGTCGAGGTCGGCTACACTGCCTGGCATGGGGCGGGGTGGATAAGGAATGTTACCGGCACTACTCTTCATGTCGAGATAAACCCGTTTTGGGCCCACGCCTATGGTGCCATACGGGTCACCGACTGCAGAACGAGGGGGTAGAGACGGATTTTCAGGGGAAGGGACGAATTCTAGTTGCTTTGGAACTGTGCATAGAGAAATTAAATTTTGAGCACGCATACACAGAAAATAGGACTCACTGCTTCGCCGACTTGGATGATGCCCACTTGCAATTTCCCAATGCCATATCCTCTGCAAATCTTCCCTTCTGAATACCAGAGTCGGCATGGCGGTTATGCCAATGCCAGGCCATGGCTTGCGTCTAGAACCGAACCGTGAAGCAACAGCGAAGATTGTGAAAATTAATGCCAAGTAGGCAAGAAATGTGAGAAAGGAGCCTCGTTTTCGACCGACTCGAGGGATTAAAAGATGGCGTATACCGCCAGTATTAGGTAGCCAAGGTAGTCTATGTCGTAGACCGGGTATAGATCTCGAGAAAAAATTTGAGGTGACATTGCGACGGAGCGTAGGTGGTTTTCTGTCGTCTGTCGAGTACTTTGGCAAGCCATCAGCACCTGCACGACTCAGACGACGCCCGCGAGCATTGGAAGGTGACCTAAAATGCATAGCGGTTGGCATCTCGAGCCCTCGACAGCCCTGCGATGAACGGGGGAGAAAGGGAGGGAAATTGAAGGAATTTGATGAGGCACAGAGGAAGAGCCTCAGGCAGGCACTCACGTCCGGATTCCGAAATATGATCGGGTAATCGCTGCACGCATGCCGTTTGAATATCTGAACCATCATGTCGTTTCACAATGTAGGGATTCATTGAGCTCAAGAGGAGAAAGACAACTTGTACATGGAAGTCCACAGAAAAAGTGAACGACACAAGAAAGGAAATTTATTGTACATGAGGAGCTAGACTAAGCTGGTCATGGGTACAGACATGCACCCGCTGATGACCGGTCGACCTGCAGCCACAGGTACTTGACAGTTTTTGGTAGACTGGCTCGGAATGTACTGATACCTACCACTAGAGTACGGGGTTGGCAAGGAAGAGACCTTTGAGGTTCAGGCTGCGAAATAGATTGCCAATGACTTGTCACTTGTCCTGGAAATTCCTCGTTCAAAATCGAACCATGTTTGTTTAGACAGGATGCCCGGGGACCGGGTAGCTCTTGCATGAAAAGTAAAAAGACATGACCTCGTAAATTTTTCTAGCGAAATGAGTTCGAATGACTAGGACTTTGGTGCGAGAAATGCATACCACGGGAGATTGTACCCAGTTCGTACAGCCTACATGCTGTTCTCGGACGAAGGTCCCGGTCCCGGTCCTGTTGAGAAAGGGCAAGTGGGGACCGCAGCTGGAATACAGTCAAGAATGTTGGACACGTACCAGAGATGATCTCTGTTCACAGCATTTAGAGCGGGGCTCGAGAGAGGATTTCCGCCCGCAGCACCCGCATCCACGTCGGTGTGAACGGGGGAGGAATGTCGAGTAGATAGTAATGCTGAGTCTTGAGTCAAAGATGAGCCAATGGAATGGATTCGTGCTATGCTAAGAATCAGAGATCATGGTGGTTGTGTCAAGAGGGCCGAGCACACGGCAAGTAGCTGGCAACGGTTGGGTTACGCGGATATTCTCACAACTCTTCTCCAACACTCATCCTGTACCTTTTCCATAATCGCCATGAGCGACGATTTCCTGCGGCTAGTTTCGCAGGCGAATCCAGCTGCTAGTCAGTACCGGCCAGCAAACAACGGTTATCCTCCTTCAAGTTCAAATGACCCATTTTCCCCTTCCCCGGTCTCCGCTAATAATCCCCAATTGCTTGACCCCTTCTTCGACGACGATGACGACCCTATGCCCGATTCAGCCTTTGGTCGACCGGAACCTATGCAGTCCCAGGAGAGCGGATTACCCCTTGCAAAGTCAGGAGCTGCACCCGCAGGTGTATCCAAGACCAGTCTTGGTGACGGGATTCCTCAAGGCTGGAATTTTGACGACGACGACCACAACCAATTCCCCATGACCGGAAAAAGCCCTCCGTCCTCCTCAGAAAAACCATCAAAAGCTGTCAGCAGGAAGCGACAGTGGAAATGGCCATGGCAGAAGGAGAAGGTGTTGACGGGAGAACGGGTTATAGCCCTGAACAACGAGGCCGGAAATGCAGAATTTGTCAATAACTTTGTGTCGACTAGCAAGTACAATCTTGCGACGTTCCTTCCAAAGTTCTTATTAGGTGCGTTATCGAGTTGCTTTGCCATTGAACTTTCCTTCTTAATAGGCAATTTACAGAACAATTCTCCAAATACGCCAACCTTTTCTTCCTTTTCACCGCTTGCATACAACAAATCCCCGATGTGTCACCTACGAACAAGTACACTACCATTGCACCGCTTGCGGTTGTTCTCTTAGCTTCTGCCTTCAAGGAAGTGCAGGAGGACATGGTACGAATGTTTGGTTTGGACCCTGATACAAAGTTCACTTACGCGAGCCAACCAGAAACGACATCAGTCAGATTCGGAACTCAACGCTCGCAAAGCCAAGGCTTTGACTCCCTCAGACACTTTTACTGACAAGAAATGGAAGGATATTCACGTCGGCGACGTGATACGATTGGACAACGACGACTTCATCCCAGCCGACATGATTCTTCTTAGCTCAAGTGAGCCGGAAGGTCTTTGCTACGTTGAAACCGCGAACTTGGATGGGTGAGCTTCTTCAATATTCTACCATAGCCTGAGTGAGCTGAAAACTCTGGTAGCGAAACCAACCTCAAAATCAAGCAAGCTTCCCCGCACACGGCTTCCCTCACTTCACCGAGACCCGTAAACGCACTCCGTGGTACCCTCCGTTCCGAACACCCCAACAACTCGCTGTATACTTACGAAGGCACCTTGGACCTCCTCACGAATATGGGAACACCTAAGCAGGTTCCACTTGGCCCCGATCAACTCCTACTTCGTGGAGCACAGCTTCGGAATACCCCTTGGGTATACGGATTGGTCGTTTTTACCGGACATGAGACGAAGTTGATGAGAAATGCTACGTGAGTCCAAGCCTCATAGTTAGGTCGACACCTTCATCTGACGCTTCCATAGTGCCGCACCGATCAAACGCACGGCCGTCGAAAGACAGGTCAACGTCCAGATCGTCTTCCTGTTCATCTTGCTCCTCCTTCTCTCTCTTGGCTCGACAATTGGCAGTAGCATACGGACATGGTTCTTCTCCAGCAAACAATGGTACTTGTTTGAAACTGCTTCTCTCACCGGCAGAGCCAAAGGCTTCATCGAAGGTAAGAGACTCAAGCGGGACGTCGTATCCCAACCTCGCTGACACCAACACTCTACCTTCAGATATCCTGACCTTCATCATCTTGTACAACAATCTCATCCCCATCTCCCTCATTGTCACCATGGAAGTTGTCAAATTCCAACAAGCCCAACTCATCAACTTTGACTTGGACATGTACTACGCCAAAACCGACACTCCCGCCCTCTGTAGAACATCATCTCTTGTTGAGGAACTCGGACAAATCGAATACGTGTTCAGCGACAAGACGGGGACTTTGACGAGGAACGAGATGGAATTTAGGATGTGTTCTATTGCTGGGGTCGCTTACGCGGATATCGTGGATGAGAATAAGAGAGGAGAGGACGGGGAGGGGTGGAGGACGTTCAAGGAGATGCAAGCTCTCTTGGAAGGTGGCGGGAATCCGTTTGCAGATAACGTTGCCTCGGGATCGAATTCGAGGAATGAAAAGGAGAGGGATGTGGTCAATGAGTTTTTGACGCTGCTGGCGGTGTGTCATACGGTTATTCCAGAGATGAAGGATGGCAAGATGGTTTTCCAAGCAAGTAGCCCTGATGAAGCTGCTCTGGTTGCTGGTGCTGAGTTGCTTGGGTATCAATTCCACGTACGTTTGTGGCTGAAGTCCCGTCAGATTTTCTGTTCTTGCTCACTGTGTTTCTAGACCCGGAAACCGAAATCAGTATTCGTGAAGATCATGGGACAAAACCAGGAGTTTGAGATTCTGAACGTTTGCGAGTTCAACTCGACGAGGAAACGGATGTCTACTGTGATTAGGATGCCGAACGGCCAGGTCAAAATTTTCTGCAAGGGTGCTGATACTGTGATCCTTGAGCGGTTGAGCAAGAACCAGCCCTACACGGAGAAGACGTTGGCACATCTCGAGGCAAGTCACCGATTCAATTTTTTCCCTTAGGCACGCGTGCTCATGTCGGCCCCTTCAACAGGACTACGCTACTGAAGGACTCAGAACCCTTTGCCTGGCTTCCCGCGACATTCCTGAGCAGGAGTACAAGCAATGGGCGGCGATCTACGACCAGGCAGCCCAAACTATTAACGGTCGTGGCGAAGCACTTGACCAAGCAGCCGAGTTGATTGAGAAGGATCTGTTCCTACTTGGAGCTACCGCCATCGAGGACAAGCTACAAGAGGGTGTACCCGATACGATACATACCCTACAACAAGCTGGAATCAAGGTTTGGGTGTTAACTGGTGATCGACAGGAGACTGCGATCAACATTGGTATGAGTTGCCGTCTGATTTCGGAGTCTATGAATTTGGTAGGTGGATAAGTTTCCTGAGTGGTTCAGGTTGCTTACAGGACATGCTAGGTCATCGTCAACGAAGAGAATGCTCAAGATACGGAGGAGTTCCTTACGAAACGACTGAACGCAATAAAGAACCAGCGGAATACTGGGGAACTAGAGGATCTGGCACTGGTTATTGGTATGTTTTCCCTTGCCGTGAGCTTGGCCTAAATATTCACCACGAGTTTAGATGGCAAGAGCTTGACGTTCGCATTGGAGAAACCGATATCAAAGGTTTTCCTTGAGCTCGCCATCATGTGTAAGGCCGTCGTATGCTGTGAGTTCACAACACTTGATGGTGTTCAGACCGCTTGAACATTTCAACCCGACAGGTCGTGTATCCCCATTGCAGAAGGCTTTGGTTGTCAAGCTCGTCAAGAAGAATCAGAAGGCCATATTACTCGCCATTGGTGATGGTGCTAACGACGTGAGCATGATTCAAGCAGCGCATGTTGGTGTCGGCATCTCGGGTGTTGAGGTTCGCTCGTTTTTCCCATTACTGAAGAATTGGAGCGCTTAAATATTTACTCACTCCAGGGTCTCCAAGCTGCTCGTTCGGCGGACGTTGCGATTTCTCAATTCCGGTATCTCAAGAAACTGTTGCTTGTTCATGGAGCATGGAGTTATAGGCGACTTTCAAAGCTGATTCTCTGTACGTTGGCTCCGTTTTGGTGTCTGATTGGAGCCTCTAACGAATATCCGGATACAGACTCATTCTACAAGAACATTGTGCTCTACATGACACAGTTTTGGGTGAGCTCTTGTCGCGATAACCCTAGTAAACTGAATGAGCTGACAATTTGTAGTACTCGTTCTTCAATAACTTCTCCGGACAAATTGCATACGAATCATGGACCCTGTCGCTGTACAACGTTCTCTTCACGGTTCTGCCCCCACTCGTCATCGGAGTCTTCGACCAATTCGTCTCGGCTCGAATACTGGACCGATATCCACAACTGTACATGCTTGGGCAGAAGAACGAGTTCTTTACAAAGACGTCGTTCTGGATGTGGATAGCCAACGCGTTGTATCATTCGCTGGTGAGATCGTCTGCTATCTCTGCCGTATCCATTGATTCATTGATGCTCGTTACCTGCAGGTGCTTTACGGCTTCTCGATCATTTTATGGTGGGGTGATATCAAGCAAACAACTGGGCTTGATACCGGGCACTGGGTCTGGGGAACTGCACTTTATCTTGCTGTTCTCCTCACGGTTTTGGGGAAAGCCGCGTTAATATCAGAGTACGTCGCATAGCTCAGATTCTTGTCTCGGGACGCTGTACTGACGTTGTCAACAGTATCTGGACGAAGTATACAGTAGCAGGCAAGCCCTTCCCGCCTACCTCACGACCATACATAGCTGACTTTCTCTCTTCGTCAGCCATACCGGGATCCTTCGCATTCACGATGGTATTCCTCCCGATATACGCTCTCGCTGCGCCGGCCATCGGCTTCTCGACAGAATATGAAGGCATCGTGGACCAACTTTGGACAAATGGTATATTCTACTTCATGATCTTGATGGTTCCCATACTATGTCTTGCCCGGGACTTCGCATGGAAATAGTACGTGATTCTTTCCTTTTCTCGTCAAGAACAAGTGTTGATCAGTGAGTTGCGTTGGTGATGGTAGTTACCGCCGCACATATATGCCTTCCTCCTATCACATCGCTCAGGAACTACAGAAATACAACATTCCTGATTATCGACCACGGCAGGAACAGTACGTCACTATTCAAGAGGTCTTTCTTTTAGCTATCTTTACTCAACATTGTCGTTCTTTGTTATCTACGAACAGATTCCAAAAGGCCATCAAGAAAGTACGCGCCGTGCAGCGCATGAGGCGGAATCGCGGGTTCGCTTTCAGTCAGACGGAGACAGCAGGGAAACAGGACCAGGCAAAACTCATTCGGGCGTACGATACTTCACAATCGGACGCGAAACCTTCAGGATACTAAGTAGATAGACTTTTTTCTTTGGTGTTTTTGTCTTCCCTATATCTTTATTCGTTCACTTCTCGATGCCTTGATCGTTCATGCTTTGGCTTTTTTGCCTCGAGGCGCGTAGACTTTACGGTCCTTTTTGTTACTTTACACTATGGAGCACCCTTTCGTTGCCTTGCTCGCTCGGACAAATGTATTCTACTCTAGCACTATAACACGATAACATGAAAAGCTCGGGGAAAGTGTGTAGAACTGCTTTACCTGAGATTACTCGAAGCAGGCTTTTGCCGTGCTGCACCTGGGAAGGAGCGCCAAGCGACGGCATCACAAGTGGCGTTACCGGCGATTAGCCACCGACGCTTGTTTCATGGGCAAAGCCAACAACGACGGAAGGGGGCGGAGGGCTGCGGGGAGGTGGCCACATCAACTCCTGCAGATCTGCCGGAAAACTTGGCACGACGGAGACTGCCCAGGTTCCAGACTGGATTGTCAACTCAACGCCAGAAGAAACCCAGAGTCTGGAGAGGGCCGAGTCGTGTCGAGACAGTTTGCGGTCGCCAACGAGTGTTTACCCATCCACAACTCCGGGAATTCAGACGAACGTGATGATTCAGGCTCGCATTTGAACGTGAGGTGAGGGTCATGAATTCAGTTTACACTCGTGTACGTACACAGGGATACAAGAGCTAGGGCGGGATAGGCGGGATAGGTTGGGGATAGGGATGGAAAAAGGTCCGGGAAACGTTGAAAGAGTCCGTACTAGTCTAATTGATGTTGGAGCAAGCAAGTCAGATGGGTTGCCACAGTCGCATCATGAGGACAGGGAGATGGTCTGGTATATAGATGCAATGAGATCCAATTGATAGCTATAGCAGATGAAGAGGTTGAGTAGTGTACTGATAGAAAGAGAATACTAGAACAGAGAAAAGGAAACACATAGCGAGCGATGACAGTACGAAGAGTATGTTACAGACAAGGAACTGCCCATCCGGCCTTAGATGGAAACCCAAAAGAAAGTAAATATGTAAGACGTACAATTATTCTGGAGGCTTCTCGTGACGACTCTCTCAAGCGTCGGAACACCAGATCTCGAGCTTGCCTTCCGGCTTGCCCTTTGAGCTTTCTCGAGCAGTCTCAATGGCGAGCTCGTAATCGGACTCGTCGGCAAGAGTGACTTTGCCTCCATCCTCATCTCGGAACTTGAGACCCAAGCCACCAAAGGACCGCCCAAACTTGGCGCAGACCTTCTCCATGAACTCCTCGAAAGGTGTTTCGGGAGTCAAGGCCATGCCACGAACGTCTTCTCTGTAGTGAAGCTAGAGGAGAGCACCAATTCAGTACAAATTAAACAGGCAACAAAAGCGAGAACGAACCTTGACTCTGATCTTGACCAGCTCGAAGGGGCCGTCATCGTAGTCTCCACTGACATAGCCCTCTTCTTCCTCGTCGTAAGAGCTGACTATTCGACTTCGAGCACTGCTTGTTCCTCTCCTGGTGAGCTTGCGCCTCATGCTACCCCCGCCATACGAGCTCGGGGCATAGCTACTACCCGGAGCACTTCGCGATCCATTCCTAGCGGGCGGGTAACCAGCGGTAGGGTTCGCATTGGTCCGTGCCCAAGCTGCCACACGATCTGATCCAGGGGCGGGGGCAGGCATAGCGGGCACAGGAGGAGCAGGATCAGAAGCTCCGTAGGAGTCAAGGTAGTCGTCATAGAATTCGGTGATTCGGTTACTCGACTCTTCTGTGGGGAACATTGAGTAAAGATCATAGAAAGTTTAACAAGGGATCTACCTTTTGCCGGAGGAGGAGGTCCTGGACTGGCTTTGGGAGAGACGGGAGAGGCCTTCTTGACGCTGAGACCACGAACAGGGCCGCCCATCCCGGCGCCCGTGGGCCTGTTGAGAACCGTGTTGCTTCGAGTGACGGGCGCAGACGAGGTTTCAACAGGCGACGGCGAAGTTCGGTCCCGGGAATTAGTAGGTACGTTGAGAGTCGTCTTGGATCGAGAAAGTTCGGCTGAGCGTGGTTCGGCGTCCTTGGAGACAGACTGAGCGGGGACAGTCCGACTTCGTGTCAGGCTACGGGTCAAGCTGGCCTCTTCCTGGGCTGCTGGGTCGATGTAAACACCCAGCGGTGTCACACCTTGTCTAAGGTTGCTGATTCCGGAGAAACCGGTGGTAACATCTCTTGAATCGCTGGCAGCAATGAGGACCTATCGAGACATGATCAGTCCAGAGATCCCCTGCACATGTAGTGAAATTCTTACTGGTTTGCCCATGTAACTCTTCGCGGCAGCATTCTTCAATTTCTTTTCAGGGGGACGGTAAAGTACTCCGACGGGCTATCAGGGAAAAACGTCAAATTATGTCAATGAACAGCAATTGAAGACCATGTGAGGGCGGGAACGCACAATACTGAAAACCGTGTAGCCTTCACCCCTATCTGCAATTGCATCGTCTATAACGTTATGTTCATCTGTTGCTTTCTCCTTCTTCGCTTCCTCCATGTCCGCCAAGCCCTCTTCTGTCCTCCCCATGTAAATTTGAGCGAGACCCTTGTTGAAGAGGACCTCAGCTGAGAATAATCTGAACTTGAGACCCAATTGTTCGTAATTTCTGTGAGAGGGGATATCTCTTTCAGCAAAGGCATCGGACAAAGATGGCCGCGTGAACACGTACATGGCCTGGTTTCCCCTCAAGTAAAGTAGCGCCTCCTCGAAGTCTTTGTACGCTAGATCATAGCGAGCTAGCAGGAAATTAGAGACTCCGCATTGAAAGTACCTTTTCCGGAACAACAAAAAGGATGAGCTGGCGTGCGGAACCGAAAAGAACAACGACACTCACGCAACAGCCAGGTAAGTATCGAGACCGGTGGCTTCGATGAACTTCTCCACTGCAGCTTCGTGTTCACCAAGGGTAGCGTAGATAAGGCCCATGTTCGTCAATATCTTTGATGCATCGGCGATACGCTGGTCAACGGTAATTAGGATCAGCACCCCTGAAAAAGACTGCGGATAAAAGGATAGCGCACCGAAAAGAGATCAAGAGCTTTCTCAAAGTCTTCTTCATCGTAGGCCTTCAAGGCAGCAGCCCAAGTTTCGAGTTCAGCTTTAAGAGACATGAATGGTACTGGCGATCCTGTCGCGGAGGAGTGGCTGAGGGTGGAAAAGAATGTGTAGTGGTGGTGGTAAGAAGGAGAAAAAGAGGATTAGGAAAGAAGAAAGAAAAAAGAGAAACCGAGACGCAGTCCCAGGAGAATGATGAAGGCAGGAGGGAAGGATGACAAGGGGGGTCGATTGACGGTTATTTGAGGCGTTTGGCAGGGCAACAGTTGAGGAACAGGTTTGTGCGCACCGCCGGCTGGTCCGTTGCCAGGTAAAAAGTATTTTCCACTTTCCCACGGATAAATAATTTCACGGCCATGGACAATTCCGTCCATGCGCTATTTCTTGGCTCCGGAGTCTTTTTCATTCCCTTTCTCCGTTGCTTTTTGTGTTCCCTCAACAGTTCTTGTTCTTCATTTCTTGTTCTAATCGCTTCGGAATCGTTCAAGTTGTGCTTCACCATGCTACTGTCATCTCACATTGTTCCCATCTATCTGCTGTTTCAGGAGAACGTGTGCTGCGCAGACATCTGCATCGCCTCGCTCTGTATCTGTCGACCATCTGGAGACTGGCGAGATCTCTGTTCAACATCATGACGCTTCATTACTTTTTATAGTTCCTCACAGCGCCCGTAATGACTTGGTGTAGGCTTCCACTCTAGGCTGATACTAGGCTGTAAGAGAGAAAGTTCCAGTAACTTCTAGATGTGGTCTTGGCGGATATTTCTAAACTAGGATTGCGTCGCTACCAATTCTATGGGTGGTAGGTTTCAATGTCCTGATTGCTGTCCCCATGAGGTCGGTAAAGGCGGGGGAAAGTTAAATTACTTCCCATCTGCATCATGACAAGAAATATGGAACTCGACATTCTCGACAGGGTAAGCCACACAGCGCCGACACCGTCACCGCGGTGAAACCTGGCTCAAAACGCTTCCCCGCTTCCCCGATGCGTGTTCACTCGGTCTGTCCGGAGAGTGGGCTGCAGGTTTGCTGATAAACACCTATACTTGGAGTACTACGGCGGTCTAACGTAGGTCCCGACGATCCGCATGAATGGACCCATTCGAACACCGCAGTCTGCCTTATGACGCGGGATCTTCAGTGGGGGCGGACGATGGAAGGCGGCCCCTTCGTTCGGTAACATAAGTCCGCAACCAAGGCAGCAGGTGGATCAGGAGCTCTAGCGACTCTCCGGCCATCCCAACGGTTACACGATCCCTCGGAATCGTAGCTGCGGAGAGCGGTCGCGGACTATACCCAGGTTACAGGTAGCTATTGAATATACATAATTTTGCTCACCACGAAGTTACACGTTGGACTTTCAAAGGACTTTCCCGCCGGCGCTGTGGCAGGGCTGGTCGAGACGTTGATACCTGAAAGATATGCATCTGCAGTCAAAGACAACCTGGCAAGTCCATAAAAGACACTAGGCCCTGCTTGCCGTCGTCAAACCATTTATAAACGACCGAAAACTACAAAGTTGATGATTAGAACCGTGGCAGTATCATACATAGAAACGAAACAAGTACTCGATCGATACAACATCATTTCACAAACAACCAAAACAAAAAACCAGGTGAGATACAGATCCTGACACTACCAAAGCTGATGCACATTCGACATATCGTTTTCAGTCGAATAAATCTGCGGTGTGCTTTGATCAACTTGACCAAAGCTTGATAAGTAGGGCGCCCAATCCTGCATTCTAGATCGACAATCAGTAATCAAACGCGAAAGACAAGATAAATACCACTCACTCAGTACCCCAAGGCGTTGACGACCAAATCGACATCGCAGGGTCACTCATGGCAGGTAGTGACGCAAGGAGTGTATCCAGTTCTGCTTGTTGCGAGTACGTGTTGGACGTGGCCGCTGGGAACTCCGGACCCGCATTTGTTCCCAAGTCTGGTAGATAGGGGTATGATTGTGGCACATATGGTGGCGAATTGCCGGATGACGAAGACGAAGGCGTCGAGAAATCTCCGACAAGGCCGGGGAGATCTGGGCTGAA